>CM031235.1:847337138-847387138 GCA_018340775.1 Taxus wallichiana var. yunnanensis
TGACAACTTGGACAAGGTGGCTTCACAACAAACACACACAAGGCATTCAACACAAACATGACAACATAATCCACAAAATTACAAGTTCACAACAACACAAAGGTTTGAGGATCAAACCAAATAGAGCAAGGGTTATGGGAGACCACCTCCTTATGCCTCCCAAGTGAAGTGGGAGTCTTACCCAAGCCTCCAAGTGCACAAAATAATCACACAAATCCTTATCTCTCCCTTGCAACAAGCAACAAATCCATGAATCCCTTTTCTCTCCCCATAGGTAAGACTCCCATTCACACTTGAACCAATTTGCATACCTCACATAAACTCCATTTTACCTCCCCAATAGTACCATAAGCCCTTCTCACACACCCAACTAAGGCCAACTACTCAACCAACCCACACAAACACCATCACAAGACAAAAATACTTTTAACAAGCACAACATTGCTTACAACAAACAAAATGACATAATAATAAAAAGGTGGAGAACCTAACTCTCCATCAAGATCCACGAAAATCTTCACAAGCCTCTTCAAATCCAAGCCAAGAAATTTCTAAGCACTTCAAAAGCTCCAAAATCCAAAAGTGCACAAGAAACAAAATGAGAAAGTAACCCCATTCCAACCAAAAGTCACAAATAAATAGAAATGGGAAGTGAGGATGATGAGGTGGCTCCATGTAGGATGCCACTTCATCACCCCTCATCCCCACACTCAAGTCAAACACACCAAGACCAAGAAACATCAATGCACAAGCAAGGACTATGACAACCCACATGGCTCAAACTTGCACACCATGCTTTCAAGGGACATAATAAATTGGATTAGAAAGAAAGTGCAATGATTTTCCTTCTCTTACACTCAAAAATGGACAAAGAAGTCAAAATTAAGCTTCCCAACCCATAGGTAAGGTTGTTGGGTCAAATTAAGAGGCATGGACAAGTCTTGCTTGTCCCACAAGTCTCCAAAAGTGCCCCCAAGTCAAAATCCGAATTTTGAACTTGGGGTGGAGTAAAACACTCCCAAATCAACATAAATTCTACTTACACAAGGACTACAAGATCTCATCATCACTATTAGTCACATCTCTACTTTGGTTAAACAAAACAAGAAGGGTTAAGTCTAATAAACACACATTTACACATGCTAATAAAGTGACAAATTTTCCAAATTTAAATACACAAAACATAAATAAAAACATAAAAACAAAAAAATTAAAGAAAGGGACACAATTCACCCCATGGCCACATATGTGAAATCACCCCCATGGGAGACTTCCAAACAAGACATGCAAAACACACACTAAACAACATTACACAAGTTGTCAATTTTGGCCTCATTGCTCAACGCTCGACATCCTTCCGTGGTTGGTCCCCTATCCCCTTCGATGTTTGTGATAAAATTTCTACACACAAACATATACCTCTCTGGCCTTTCGACCGTATTAACAACATCAAGAAAATATACAAATAAAATCAATGTTCATCATTCAACATTTAACAATTCTATTATCCATCAATATGTCAAAATCTAAGCATAACATCCATGAGATTACAATTCTACTCAAAACATCCCAAAACATAATGTGTTAGTATGAAATCCATATCATGAAAATCAACATATATCAATTTTCTAACATTACTATCTAGTGCATCATAATAAAGTGTAGCATCATAATGTCAATAATTCAAATATCAGTAAAATCTACCATCTACTGATCAATGTATCATAATCAAATGTCTAAACATCACCAAATAGTATCAATATCAAGATAAAACAGTGTCAAGAGGAGTGGTCACTACATCCCCCTCCCCTTAGAATCGACTTCCTCCTGGAATTCACTGGAATATATGAGGAAACTGAGCTCAAAAATAGTAGCATCCTCCCAAGTGTTTGTAATCTCATCGTACCTATCCCACTGGACCCGCACTGGTCAATCTCGCGGCCTCGAAGGCCCATGGTCTTGCATTCTATGATGTGCACGGGCTCCACTGACACATGCCCTTGCTCCTACACCTACAATGCGGTCCAATCCAAAACATGAGAGGGATCTGGAATATATCTCGTAAGTACAGATACATGAAAAACATCGTGCATGCGAGACAAGTTGGGTGGCAATGTTAGATGATAGGCCAAGGGACCGATACACTCCAAGATCTCGAAGGGACCCATAAATCTAGGAGATAACTTAGAGCCTTTCCCATAACGGATAGGAATCTTATGAGGCTTGACATGAAGAAACACCTTCGTTCCCACCTCAAAACTATGATCTGTCCTCCTTAGATCTGCATACTTATTCTGCCTATCCTGAGCCTCCTGAAGCCTCTGATGAATCAAGACAACATGATGCTCCATATCCTGTACCAAAGTCAGCCCAAGAGAAACCTTGTCCTCCAATATATCCCAAATCAAAGGTGTCATGCACTCTCTACCATACAACATGTGAAAAGGAGCCATGCCAATCGAACTCAAAAACTGTTATTGTAGGCAAATTATACCAAATACAAGTACTCCTCCCACCTAGACTACTACTCCATAATATACATTCGCAACATATCCTCCAAAATCTGATTCACTCGCTCTGTCTACCTATCTCGTCTCTCGGATGATAAGTTGTATTGAATTTTATACTGCGTACAAGAACCTACACCACAGTAGTCCGGAAAGTGAGAAGTGTGCAACCCGACAATCTCCTCAAGGTATACTTGACAAAGATCGCACTAGCTATATAAAGTGGTCTTTACCAGAGAAAAATGAGCCACTTTTGTCAATTTATCCACCATGGCCATGATAGCGTCGTGGTGCTATCTTGACATCGGTAGCCCTATAATGAAATCCATGGAAATGGTGTTCCATTTCCACTCTGGTATGGCATGCGGGTAAATAAGGCCAACTAGATGCTTGATGCTCACCTTCACCCTCCGACACTCTAAACAACGTGACACAACCGAGCTACATCCCGTCAAGGCCTCTCCAATGATAAAGTTGTCTCCAAGTAGCATGCATCTTCTTCACCCTTGGATGGGCCGAATAAGGTGTATGATGGGCCTCTATCAAGACATCCTGTCTCAAGCCTCCATCTCTAGGAACATAAATCTAACCTCATGCTTTGATAAGACCATCTACCTCTAATGATAAACCATAAAACTTTCCCTCAAGGGGTCTCTGAGACTCAATCACCGATTTGACCGCAAGGTAAAAGTTGTTGTGAGGAAGTTCTTTGCAAGATCCTGCTCAAAATTTGTACTCACTAAGGTAGCCATAGTCACATGTCTCCGACGACTCATGGCGTCTACAACCACATTCTCCTTCCCCTTTACATGCTCTATGTCAATATCGTACTTTCAAAGTAACTCCATCCAACGCCACTGATGAGCGTTGAGATTGGGCTACGTGAAGAGGTGACGAAGACTCAAGTGATCAGTCCTAAGTATAAATCTTCGGCCAAGAAGAAAATGTCTCCATCGAACCAAGGCATGAACAACAACTGCAAGCTCAAGGTCATGATTTAGACAATTGAACTCATAATCCTTGAGTTTGCGAGACTCAAAAGCTCCAACACAACCCTCCTTCATCAACACACCTCCTAAGCCTGCCAGAGAAGCATTTGTGCAAATGAACAACTCACCCTGAGTTTTTGACACTGCAAGAATAGGTGTTGTCGTAAAGCATTCCTTTAATGTCCTAAAGGCTTGCTCACATTTATCTGATAAGATGAACTTCATCCCTTTCCGCTGAATGGAAGTGATGGTGTGTACAAATCAATAGAAGTCTGAACAAATCTCTTGTAGTATCCTGCCAACCCCATGAAACTACGTACCTCGGTCACACTAGTAGGTGTTGGCCAATCCATAATGGATCTAATCTTGGAAGGATCGATCGATACCTTCCCCATAAATGATGTGACACAAATACTACACCTCTGACTAGAAGGACGCACACTTCTTCAGTTCACATATAGTTCTGCTCACGAAGACATTGCAAAACCTAACGAAGGTGCTCCTTGTGCTCTTCATGCGTACGTGAATATATTCTTTAGAAGCATAGGGAAATTTGGAGTATTTTGCTACGCCCTTAACCTATTGCTTGTATTAGGATATGAGTAGAAGACTTGTGGCTTACCATATCATTTTATTATATCATTTATAATTTCTCATGCTTATTAGGTCGGCCTTGGTGATGGCCATAACATATGAATAGTATATATAGGGGATTGTAGGTAGTAATTCATCATCATCATTGGAGCATTTGAGTATAATTATATGGTTTGGAGGTTGCCCCCTCGAAGTGGCAAAGCTATTCTAATTGCATATTGAGATCATTAATCTAGAATATTGTGTTATTTGGTTTTATATTACTGCTCATGATCTCAATTATACAAGTAATTTCATTACAAGTGGTATCGTAGTCATGATTCGGGCCAAAATTAGGCAAAAACCCTAATTTTTTGTTTCCACCATATATTACGAACCAGTGAAATTGGTGGGAGATATTTTTACCAGAGTTGTGAAAACATTTCAAGTAAAGTTCCTTGCAAAATTTTCAGACATTTTTGATGTATTTTTCAAAAGTTATTACAAATTTAGGGTTTTTCATAAAATTGTTCTCTAGGGTGCAAATTGTGAATTTTTTCAAATTAGTTACATTTTCGGAAAGAAAAACAAAATTTATTTGGGTTTGTTCTTTAAGTTTTTTTATATTTTGCCAAATTCTTATCGAAATCCAAAACCCTAAAATTTGACCGTGATCCCTACATCCTACTATTTTGGGGCATCATGGCGGGGCCTTCCACAAGGGGAAAAAAGAATCCCATCACTCCAGGTAAAACACCAAAAAAGGATGAGATAGTAGTTGAGGAGTTGGAGATAGAATATATAACTACAGATTCCTCAGGGTTAGGGTTTACTTCGACAGACCATAAAGTAAGCCAACTTGAGTTTAACCTGAGAGACCTCGAATCTAGGGTGGCCAACAAAGAAGATGTGGATAGGATTGGACATAGATTGGAGGATTTCATGCAAAAATTCAGTACGCATATGATGGGTAATCATACTTATGTCAATCAAGGTGGATCCTCAGGTCAACATAATAGACACATGAGCCAGAGTGGATCTTCGAGTGTGCACAATCCAAATACGAGCACTCTGCAGGCCCGTACTATGTTTCCAAAAGTGGAGATGCACAAGTTTGATGGAAAGGATCCACTCAATTGGATCAACCAAATGGAGAATTTCTTTGAACTACATCAGATTCCATCAGGACAAAAGGTGACCATGGCATCTTTGTATCTCGAACCTGACCAATTCATATGGTATCGATGGTTATGTGCTCAAAGGTAGAAGAGTGGTCTTAATGTTACATGGACAATCTTCACTGAAGAGTTGCAATTACACTACAATTCTAGTGTGTCAGATAATTACTTCAGCCAATTAGCAAAGTTGAGGCAAACAGGATCTGTTAAGGATTACATTCATCACTTCCAAAACCTTTCTCTGTGGGTGGAAAATATTACTGAAGAGAATCTGAATGACCTATTTCTTGGGGGTCTTAAGGATCACATTGAGCATGAGGTGCGTATGTTTAATCCTCATAAGGTTTCTGATTCAATGATTATGGAAAGAAGGGCAGAGGAGAATTTTTTTCAAGTAGGAGACAACATTTCACTTTTACTAGAGATCACAACACCTTGGCCCCAACACTCCCTCGGCCAGTTAGATTGACACCTCAACAAATTGAAGAAAAAAGAGAAAAAGGGTTATGTTTTAACTATGACAATAAATTTGGACCCGGACATAAATGTGCTAAAAAGAAGTTGTTCTACATTGATGGGCCTAGTGAAGATGAAGAGAATAATGAAGATGCAGAGTCAGAGGTCTTGGTTGAGCCAGAGGAGGAGTCAAGATCCTCAGCCAACGATCTCATGCCATGCAATTTCAGGTATTAGCACCCCCAAACCCTAAAGGTGGTTGGATTCCTAAAAAATAGAGGGTCACAGTGTTGATTGATTCAGGAAGTACTCACAACTTTATCAATCATAAGTTAGCAGTGTGCCTAAACTGTTTCATTTATCTAGCTCCTGAATGTCAAGTAATGATTGTTGATGGAGGTACTGTTACTTGTTCTGGAAAATGCCATAGCATTAAGCTTTCCATGGGAGATTACATACTAAATAGTCCCATGTATGCCATTTCTATGGGAGGAGCAGACATTGTGTTAGGGGTTCAATGGCTTACCACTTTGGGAACCATTGAGATGAACTTCCAAGACTTGTTCATGCGATTTCACTCTGAAGGAAGGAATTTTGAGCTAAGAGGCTTAAGAGCAAAGTCTCCACAAATAGTAAGTTCTCATCAGATGCACAAAATGCTAAAAAAGGGTGCAGAGGGATTTGTGGCACAACTCTTTTCATTGGAGGCTCATCATTCTAAGGACATTATACCATCAGATATGCAAGCAATGTTGGATGCACACTCTATTGTATTTGAAAATATACCAAAGGGCTTACCTCCAAAGAGAGATCATGATCATGCTATTCAGTTATTACCAGGAAGTCAACCACCTAACATCAGACCTTATAGGTACCCATATGTGCAAAAGAGTGAAATCGAGAAGATTGTACAAGAGATGTTGGAAGCAGGAATCATCCGCCATAGTCAGAGTGCTTATTCTTCTCCAAGTAGTGATGGTACGGAAGAAAGATGACATGTGGCACATGTGTCCTGATTATAGGGAACTTAATAAGTACACAATCAAAGATAAGTTTCCTATTCCTGTTATTGATGATTTTCTTGATGAGTTGCATGGTGTTGTTTATTTTACAAAGCTTGATCTTCATTCGGATACCACCAAATCAGAATCAAGGATGAGGATGTTCATAAAACCACCTTTCGAACACATGAAGGCCATTATGAATTCCTAGTAATGCCTTTTGGACTCACAAATGCACCTTCTACATTTCAAAGTTTGATGAATTCTATTTTTAAGTCATTCCTACGGAAGTTTGTCTTAGTGTTTTTCGATGATATATTAATTTATAGAAAAACATGGGAGGAACATTTGCATCATGTAAATAATGTTTTGGAAACCCTTGAGCAACATCAACTTTATGCAAAGCCCTCTAAGTGTTCTTTTGGACTCAAGGAGGTTGAATATTTGGGTCACATTGTCTCTCATGAAGGGGTTAAAGTGGATCCTAATAAGATCAAAGCCATGATGGAGTGGAAGGTTCCAAAAACCCTAAAGAATCTACGAGGATTTTTGGGGCTTATAGGTTATTACCGAAGATTTGTAAGGCATTATGGAAGCATAGCTGCACCTCTCACAACTTTATTAAAGAAGGATTCCTTCCATTGGAGTGAGGATGCAACCAAAGCATTTGAGAAACTAAAGGAGGCCATGTGCACCACTCCAGTCTTGGCTACTCCAGATTTTTCCAAAACATTCATTGTTGAATGTGATGCATCAGGGTGGGTATGGGGTAGTTCTCATGTAAGAAGGCCGTCCTATTGCCTTTTTGAGCTGTCAATTCAAAGGTAAGAATCTTTCCAAGCCGACTTATGAGAAGGAAATGCTAGCCATACTTCATGCAAGAAAAACAATAGAGACCATATGACATAGAAGACACTTTAAAGTGAAGACAGATCATGATAGTCTAAAATACTTCTTGAGCAACATTTATCATCTGAAGAACAACAAAAATGGGTCTCCAAGATGTTGGGATATGATTTTGAGATTATCTATAAGAAAGGGAAGGAGAATGTAGTTGCGGATGCTCTATCGTGGAAAGATGACTCAACTGCAGCCTTGTTATGTGCCATATCCATATTACAGGAAGATTGGATAGATGAGGCAAGGTCCGAATGGAGAAATGACCCAACCACACAAAACCTCATTCATCATCTCCAGAATGATCCAAGCATGTCTGAAAAATTTGTATTGAAAGGGGATGCTTTATGGTATAAAGATAGATTATACCTATGTAAGAACTCCACTCTTAAAAATAGGATTCTATCTGAGCTTCACTCTTCTCTAGTAGGGGGCACTGGATTCTTGAAAACTTATCATCGATTCAAACAAGATTTCTTCTGGGAAGGGCTCAAAGGGGATGTCCAAAAATTTGTGGCAGAATGCATGGTTTGTCAAAAAAATAAGGGTGAAATAGTTTGATCCCCAGTGTCTTCTACAACCTCTATCTATTCCTAGCCAAAGGTGGGAAGAGGTTTCCATGGACTTTATCACAGATTGCCTAAATCAAGGAAAAAATGTCATCATGGTCAGGTGGATAGACTCACCAAATATGCTCATTTTTGTGCCTTGGCACACCCATTTGCTGCAAGCACGGTAACAACAACCTTCATGGACACAGTTCAGAAGCTTCATGGGACACCGAAGATTATAGTAAGTGATCAAGACCCTATATTTACTAGTAATTTTTGGACTGATTTATTCTCATGTTTGGGTACTCAGTTAGCTCGTAGCTCTTCTTATCATCCCCAGTTTGATGGGCAAATAGAAGTTGTAAATAAGTGTTTGGAGGGATATCTTCGTTGCTTTACGTCAAATAAACAAGCAAGATGGGTCCAATGGTTGCCACTTGCAGAATGGTGGTATAACACTTCCTTCCATACTTCATCTAAAATGTCTCCTTTTTTGGCACTCTATGGGTACCATCCACCATCCATCACATCATCATTGAGAGGAAAACCACGGGTTAGAGCAGTAGAAGAACACATTCAATATCAACAAGAGGTCCTCTCTAGTCTCAAGGAGAACTTGGTCTATTTTCCTTTTTACATCAAAGGATAATTTTTCCTCTAACTCATATAAAGTGATATATAAAGTTGCCCTTCTATGGCCTATGGCCTTACACACACTTAGAGCAACTAGTGAAGTACTCCTTATGGCCTATGGCCTTACAAGAGGAGACTTGTGCTCCGAGGAGACCTATCTTGATCAACCTTTCAAGAGGCTTCCCTTCTTCGTAACCTTCACTTGTTTACAATGACCCCTTGGCTCCTATTTATACATGGTGAGCCATGGTGAGGGGCTATTTTTAGCCATTTACATTTAAATGCGAAATAATAACATTAGGCTATTATTAGTCTATGGTGGTTATGTTTTTAAATTCCACCGTTACAATATAACAATAGCCTATAACTATTTACATTCGCCAGATTGCATTTACAAAGTTTTTAAAAAATAGCATTCCTATTAAAAATATTCACACCATTTTCAATTTATATAACCGCCTTTCACGTACTCGTGGATAGTAATTGATATGGTAAAAATACCATTGGCGGTGATTCCCTTATACATGGGCTCCTCCTTTTAGCTATGCCATCCCACGTGGGCTCTCCAGGTTGGTGGAGATCCGTGGTTTTAAAACTTTACATGGGCCTTTAAAATGCTTAACAGCCCTTTCTTACCCGCTTGGCTGCCCTTCTCCTCACGTGGAATGGGCCACACCTTACTTATGCTTTGTTTTTTCCACGTTAGTGGCCCCTTCCTTAATCGCTCGCCATGAGTGTAGTTTGGTCGGTGGAGTATTATGGGCCACGTGGAATATGGAACTTGCCCAAAGTAGCTCGCTCATGTATGTATGAACTCGTCCATGCTAATGAGCTCGCCGAGGAAACAAAGAACTTCGCCCATCCGAGGTCACCAAGAGCTCTCCCAATGTAATAACAAGCTCACCATGAAGAATAATGAGCTCGGTCTCTAATATAGCTCGCCAAGGTGGAATATCGAGCTTGACGAGTTGAATAGATAACTCAGTATAACTACTTGTTCATCGTGGTGGCAGGCCACGTAGTGGCTTTCGATGCCCCACCACGTGGCTGAATATTGATTATGTTGGCAAACCCGTCCATCTAGCTACGAGTTTTGAAGACTAGCATCACAAAACCATATTTTTTCTCCTTCGCGCTCACACTCCACTTTTTCCACGTGTTGCTTCCACATTGGTAGGTTGACCCCTACTGGACCTAGGTGTTGACCAAACTTTGAGTGGCTCTAACTTGAGCATGCGAAGTCCATTTTCTACATTCTAGGTACCGACTGTAATGTCTTGATTTTTAGAAGCTACTACGATAACCTCTTTTCGTGATGCTGCAACTGTGGAAATGAGGATTATTATGTTAAGATATATCTTTTAATCTTAAAAAAAAATCATGTGTTACTAATCTGAACCCTTGCTTACTGTAACCTTGTTTACTTGGGACTGAGGTCATTATAACTTGTGTTTGCAAAGTTGTGAACTAACAGAATTACTTTTGTACTTGATGAACTCATAATCATGAGACAACACACCTTGAATCAATTCCATTGATCCAAGGTATGCTTCAACCTTCTTTATTATCGTCTTGTCGATTGACTTCCCAGATAAAATGAAGTCTGGAACCGAACAGGAAATTGTTGCAAATTTTAAAAGAATCGAGTTACAAGTATACTTACTAGGCACCATGTAGCCAACGGTAAGGTTTGATTTTCTGAATACATACGAGTGCGATGCTGGAAAGCGTAAGATAGAAAGGGGTTCGATATAAAGTTGGCAAGGTATATGTTAAGCATTGGATGGAACGTCCTGCATTATACTGGTTTTGAACGTAGGTTGGTAAAACCTACTTGGAACCTATTAATTAAAATACTACGGGTTACGTTTTAACCTATGACCTAATAACTATCCTATGTGGATTTTAAATTAAAGGAGATGTAAATTATTACAAATCCTAATGATTTGCGACCTAGATGGAAACCTAACTATGGATAATGTAACCTAAACTAATGCTAGCCCTAAAGGGGACCTAAGGATACGTGCCAGTGGGAGGATAAGGAGGAAGGTGTAAGCTTTAATGAAGGACTTAATTTCAGTCCTTGTAGTTTTAATCGCCAAATTTGGCGGGAGCATGGGAGTTGGAGGTATCTAATTAGCAATGTAGCTAAAATGAAATTTCATGCAAATATTTAAAAAGTGAAACTCGCCAAATTTGGGTTGGTGATGGCGTGGGGAAAGAGAGGGAAATGCATTCAATGCATTTATTGGCCTCGGTCTTGGTGACCAGCTCACATTGGAAAGGGGAAAGAGGAATTTTTGTGGGTTATTGTGTTCATTTGGTTTCTAGTTTTTGCTCTGCAGTTATAGTTCTTTCTAACTTGCAAATTCATTTTTGGCCATTGTTGTAGTTATTTTGATTACCCATGGCTGTTTTTGAGCCTGTGGAAACAAGGAGATCATTGAGAAACCTTGTTGTTTGTTGCCGTGAAAAGAATAACTCCTGAGGGTGCGGACGCGGTTTTCTGTAAGCAACAAGAAGTTTTACAGGCATGTTAAGCTCTTACCTTTAAACAGTTATGCTCATTTTTTTAGCGTCCTTATTAAAAGAACTCTGCTCTTATAACTGTGTGTTCTTGTAAAAATGAAATGTTAAAATGTTTTGGTGTGACCTCTGGTTTGAGTTGTCGTTTTAAAACAAATACGATTTGGGTATTTCCTTGTTACGTTTTGAAGAAAATGGGTGTTTTCCTGTCGAAATGGTAAATGGAACAAACTTCATCTCTACTATTTGAATTTTTCAAAGTAATGGGTAATCGATTTTATTGCCCATTATGGGCCCGAAATCTATGAATGTGACAGTGATGTATAAATTGTTTCTAAGTTTTTGTGTGTTCAAACGGTTATGAAAACCATGGGAATGATTGACAGATCTCTTTGTGTGGACTGTTTTCCTAGCCGTATTAAATTGAATGGTGATTTGAATTCTCTTCGGGACAACAAGATTTTAGTAGCATCTTTACACTTGATTACTCTCGGTCGACACGATGTTCTTCCTATTCTATTCTTGATACCCATGTATGATTGATGGAAACAATTTTTTATCAAACCTGGAACAGTGTAACCGGATTATCTAATAGATATATATATACGGTAGAAACGTATAATTTTATTTCTTCTTGAAACTCAATGGTGAAAATATATATATATATGTATATATATATAATCTGCGGAATTAAATTTCTTCAATATTTTTATTGAAACTGAATTTGAGTAGGTTTCTTACTCGTGTGGCTGAAAAAGGATTTCTTTATTTAATACAGTGCAATCGTGGTCATGTTGCCTTGCTGTATACTTTTACTCGTTTCATACCTGGAGGGTTGTGTTTGTTTTCGGTGAATAATTAATGGAAACGGTTTTTAATTGAAAGTTCACCTGTTGTTAATACTTGCGAACCTGATGCAAAAATAATTCTTGGCTATTTCTCCTTGAATAGTACGGTGAAAGTTGATAAGTCTCAGTGATGCTGGTGGGAGAATTTTCCTGGTGATAATAGGTTCCTTTCGTTATAAGTTTGCTATGCAATTATAATTACATACAGAGGAAGGAAGTAGTGCAAATCTCTTTCTTCCATTCATTTGATTATTGATTTTAATCGTTCTCCCGTGACTGTTATCTCTGATTGTTATTTTTCCTGTACAAATCTTTCAGTTCGGTTGTGATTGATGAAAGAGATTATTGAGTGGGTAACTGGAAGTAATACTTCATTTCTTTTCTTATCCTATTTAAATTTCTGATAAGGAATATTGAAATTAATTTGCAACTGCCTTCAGGTGTAAGTGATTGCAATTACTTTGTTTTCCCTCTCTGAACTAAAGGAATACTATACTGGTTATTGAATTTTGGAAGGTAACATAGGTTATTATTATGATGAATGACTGCCTTCTTCTTCTGCATTTGAGTTGGTTGAAATTAAGTGAGTGATATAAGGGTGAAGGAGTCCTGCATAAAGTTTAGCCAATTCTTTTCTTTGAATCTCATTTATAATGATGGAAAGGAACTGGTAGTGATTGCATTAGAACAACAATTTATATATATTTGTATCAGTTCTTATAAATGTTTCTAATATGAGATTATTTAGAAACAATGATTCTTTGTAACATTGTCTAAATTTGGAATAAACTCTTTTCATTTTTAAAGGAAACAGTTAAGGAAATAATGATTTATTATTGTGTGCTTGCTGTGATTATCTCGAGGAGTTATTAATTAATAGCATTGTCTGATTTCGGTATTGTTTAGTGAGACTGGGTTGTTTAAATGGTTCATCCTTATCGAAATTTAACTCTTAGGTGATGTCCATCTCAATTACGAGATGTTTCATAAAAGTAGAGTTCTTTTATTAAGATAGTTAATCAAGAGCACTTCATTTTATTGTTAAGTGCTTAACATGCTCAGTTCGATGAACTGACCCGTGCAAGTAAATTTTGCAGATGGATTTCGAGAGTAAAAAGGAAGGCATGTTGTTTTATGATGCTTCTTATGATTAACTAAGGAATGGATCTTTTATAGGATTTTATTATTCTTCTCCGGGGAAATGGAAAAAGAATAAGTTGTATTCTTCTTTCTTTTTGAGTAATCAATGCTGATTGGCATGCATGAAGTCTGGTTGTGTGGACTTGTAAAATGTATAAATTTTAATCTTGAGGAATGAGTAAAAGGGAAAGGTGTGTTATTTTAATTGTTGTACCACTTTGGAACTGTTGAAATATGATTGAGAATATTTTTGTTCGTTGAATCTGTACTTATTCAAATGATGGTTGTTAGATTTAAAGGGACATAATGTCTATTCTTCACTTGAATACAACTTTAAGTTGGAACGTGCATTTATTTAATACTTAGGTCAATATGGAATTTAAATCGACCTTAGTAAAAGAGTAAAATAAATATGAACTCTTGAATAAATAATATTCGGAATTAGATTATAAACTAATGAATATTAATAAAGGGACAATTGAATTTTGTATTCTGATTTCGTTAATATTCTTTGGGATGTCTTGTCAAAAGGATATTCGGTAAGAGGAATCATATCTCCTCATAACAAACCTTAACTGAAGTAAGGTTATTGTGAATAAATGAATACATTCAATTGGGAATAGATCTCATTCAAATGACGTCTAATGAAATGGAATCCTGAATTTAAAATCAGTTGCGAATAAACTTGGTTAAGCTTAGTAAGTTGATCTTACTTCGTTAAGCTGTAGTGGACTGTAAGTCTGAAGCTTTAATTAAAGAACTAAGATGGAAATATGCAATCCTTCGGTAAGGAGGGGTGAATGTATATTAAGCTATGAGACAATTTAAGTCTTTCTTAGCTATGCAATTGTAATGAACAACGAGGTTAGAGGATCAGCATGGTTGCTGAAACTTATTCTTAAAATACTAAAGATAAGAATCTAATCAAACTTTTAGCTGGATGTGTAATCCTTGATGGGAGGATTCCGTGGGATGTTGGCACACGCCAGCTGCAATATGGTGTCTTCATGAAGGCTGGGCCTTCATGACGACACAATGATGCAGCTGACATGTTGCAACACCCTTCCGAATCGAATCATCAAGGTTTACATAAGCTTGGACTTGGCCTCAGTTTTACTTTGGACCGAGCTAGGAATATGACCTCGTATACGGAGCAACTCACGAGGACTAAAGGTAACTAGACATACACGGTTGACTAGAGTCGACGAGGTATGTCTGCGTATCTTTAGTCATCACGAGTGCCTCTCTATACTCCTTCATACTGCTACCTCGGGTTTAAGTTCAACTTTGGACAAGAGGACTGACAGAAGTCAGAAAAGACCATTCTAGATAACAGATGAAGTGCGGTGAAGGACGTATTCCATTGATGTGTATAACGTCTAGGAATATGATCATGCTAAGCATGTGAAAATCTTTGGCCAAAGTATCGCAAGCTGCTGGTTGCGTTGTCCTAATCACCTAGTTTAAGAAGTAGGATTTCAGATGAATATCGGTAATAGATATTCAGATAGGCCTCTTAAATGGAACACTTCAATAACCGAAAACGGTAAAGAGAACCAAGTATACTTAGTATACAATGCATGGATTAACATGAAGGATCGGTAAGTAGCCGAGTCATGAGATGAGAGATCGATGAAACTCCGAGCCATGAAATGGGAGATCGGTAGTTCTTCGAGTCATTACAACAGCATATGGTATCTGTTATATGATTGAATGGCATTGAATGTGTGTTCCATATTATAAATATGTGAACAAAGAACATTGGTTTTAAAAGTATTGTGTGTTCTAAATTACGTTATTTGGACAAAGAACAATTATTAAAACTTGGTCGTGTGTTCTGAATTACATAATTTAGAACATGAACGTTATAAATTTTTTTTTCCCTTGTTCTAATGTCTTAAAATGGGAATGTTACACCGATGGAAAGCTAACGAAATGATCTAGCACTCTATCATAGTTTAGGGAGATTTAGGGAACTCCTTATGTCCCTAAATTTCCTTCGGATCACACCTCCCTAGTGAGAAGGATTTTTGTCCACAAAATTTTTGTGAACCCTGAACATGATGTTGTTGAGAAGAGATATATGTAGTATGTTATCAACTCCATAATCAATAATCGATGGCTCGATCCTCGTGACATGTGGCATTTATGTCACTATATCAACACTTTATGGCTCCATCTATTTGTTTTATCTCGATTTCTATTGTGCTACTTTTCTTCTATCACTTTTGTACTCCCTACTAGTAAGGTCACAAGGATCCCTATTTGTCGTTGTTTTCATATATGTCATCATTTGTTTCAAGACACTAGCGCCCATCCTCGACACTAGTGCCCGTGACACCGTGTCCACCCCAGGCGCTCATGTCCCGCTTTATTTATTATTTTATTTTGACATTTGTGGTCAGTATTTTCGGTGTTCCCATCCTTATCCCGAGGTACTAGTCATCATGTCATGTCTCTAATGTCGAAATTCAAATAAGATATCCCTATATATACACAACATACATACCATTATAAAGGGGGCTGACAATTATCAAGGGCTATCTATCTACATACTATGAAAGGGACTACATTTTTGGGTTGCTTATTCTGCATACACTACATATGAAGGGGAAGTTTTATATTCCATCTACACATTTGCATTCTATCTAGCTTCTAGCCCGCTTTCTTCGCCTCATTGGCACAAGGGCAACCTAAGGACACTATTGCTCACACAAGCACAAAGAACTACATGGAGTCTGAAATGTAGTGCAACAATCGGTCGTAAGTTCACTCATTTGGGTGATTGTCAAGTTAGTCTCGACTCCCAGCTTACATCTTTTCTTTTAGGATTTGATGTGGTTTGGGGTTTCGCAAGCTATTTTTCTCTTTGCAGTTTACAATCGAGTTCTCATGAACATAGTGCAACACACATGCAATCGACAAGAAGGGCTAGTGACACTTGCGCGACACAAGAAAATCTAGATTCCAAGCTTCTGTAGTCTCGGGAGCCTAGAAGAGGTCTCTAGTGCCTGACGCCCTAGTCTAGACAAATCCAACAACTCCACAAATTTCGAGCGGCGTTGTGACATTCTCGTTATCTCTATTTATCAATCTTCTAGTCCAACATACATCGTGATTAAGCGAATATCAACTAAGTCATTCCATTTCTTCTCTTGCATTTAGGGTTTTGATTTTATCGGCTTGTTTGCTTGTATTGTATCGATCTTATTGTGCATATGTGACTCTCGCAATTTTAGATTTAATAATTGTAGATTTTGTTAAATCATCGTGGAAAGGTAAAGTTCACTTTTATATTTATTTGTTTATACTAAAAATGAGAATTCATCAATTTAAGAGATTTAGTAGATGCAATTGTTGATCGCAAAATCAAATATTTTTTTTTGAATCATAAAATTTGTTTATACTTAAATAATATTAACTAAGTTTTTCACCCTTCTCATGCGAGGACTTCGTTTTTTAAATAATAAATAAGGTATGTAGAATAGGTTTGAAATAAGAATGGAATGAATTATATAAAGAATTTAGGAGTGGGCATTCCAATGAGCAAAGAAGGTTATAGGAGAGGATGTCGAAATGAGAATCCCTATTATTAAAATAGGTCCAGGGTTTTCTATCGACTTTAATACTAAAAATTAGAGTCAAACATCAAGATGTAAATCAAACATGCCTCTTGCAAATGTGATAACTAGGCTTATCCTTATCATGGTGTGGAGAAAACCCATAAAATATCAATTCACCTATTCCAGAGGTGTATTGGGTCTCATACGATCACTTGTTGCTAACATGTACTTCTTTTAATTCTCTATACTCTTTACTTCTTAAAATAAATATTTGGAATTAAATAAATAAAAGAAAGATTGATTTTAATAACATCCACAAACCCAATAGTTTATAGAATTAAAAGTAGCAACAATGACCACACAAAAATAATTAGTGGATACCCCACCTATAAAAAAACCACGATGTAACTACTGCTTATTAGGCCTTTGGGTTTTTTTTTTGTATTCCAGTGGTACGGTCCCTCCCAAAACCATTTACCACTAATAAAATAAAATAAAATTAGTGGATATAAAGTCTTATCCATCTAATTATTTGGGTATATATTTATTTCAGACTAATAATTTTTGTCCCATTAATAGTTGTAAAATATCACTGGGGTTCATTAGCTAGGCAATATTCTAGTACGTGGGTTCATATTGAGGTAATTAATATTAATAAAATTAAAGTCAATAACATGAGGGGGTGAAAGGGTTTAATTTATTAATATTTTGAACCAAGTATATTGGGGGTAGGTTAGAGAGGTGGGCCAAAGGAAATGGAAGTTTGATATAATTTGAACATGTGTTCCTACTTTTTAGTGTCCAACATTATTAAAACCAAATTATTACAGCTCCTAAAAGACAATTTTGAATTGAAATTACACAAAATATACGTGCAATCCCTCTTAATTATTTTAATTGCGTAAATGACGGAGGAAAAAATTATTTATAGTCTCTAGCGAAGGCAATATTTGCCACGCCTATTTCATTCTTTGTGAAAGAAAGTCCCCAGCTTCTAACAACTCCAACATTCAATGTAATGATATTTTTATTGTGGAATTGTTTATGAAATGTAATATTTATATTCAACCCATTACTTTTGTATCACTTACACCCAACATATAATTCTAAGGTAATAATCACTTACACCCAACATATAATTCTAAACTTCTAATTAAAAGATATATATATTATTCTAACTTCTAATTATTTATATATATGCGCGTGTGGGGGAGCAGTTGTTTTTAAAATACGTCAAGTTTTTTGAATTTCCACGTGCTCCTACTTTTTAGCGTCTTACATTATTTAAATTATATTTCTACGGTTCCTATTTTTTTAGCGTGAATGATGTGTTCCTATTTTTTTAGCGTCTTTTAATCCCTAAAAAGACAATTTTGACCTGAAAGTCAATGTACACGTTTAATCCCTTTTAATTAGTTTCATTTTAGCACATTGCGTAAATGGCGGAGGAAAAAGTTTATTTATAGTCTCTAGCAAAGGCAATGTCTGCCAGGCCTATTTCATTGCTGTGAAAGAAAGTCTCCAGTTGCAGCAACTCCAACATTCAATGTAAATGATAGTTTTTATTATGGAATTGTTTATGAAATGTAATGTTTATATTCAATCCATTTAGTTTGTATATATTTTATTGAATACATTTATTATTAGGGAAATTTATTACGATTTTTTTAATTCTGTGAAACATCTGGAAAAGATTCAAATAATCTTCAATACTGATATGAATTGTGGAAACATCATATTTCTTGAATTTACTATTATTGATATTATTTGTTCAGATCTGAAGGTATATAATATATTCCAAGCATGTTGAATGGTTATGCTATTAACTTCCTTACCTCAACTCATAAGGTATACATTCAACATTGTGTTTTTCCATTTTTAGTGCAGTGAAATATTAAAAAGTATGTAGAGCTCTTTACACAGATATATTATTATTTTCCTATGGGTTCTTTTGTTATTAGTTGTGACAAAACATCTGTCAAATTTTTTATACTGTAAAGTTAAATTTTCGTTTCTTCTTTACCGCTATATGTTTCTCACAAATTGAGTTGGTTATACTCTCAAGCCAACGCACTATCTCCAGCCAAGGCAATATGGGTCAATCTGCCAGAAAAAGTTTATTTATACTATCCAGCCAAGGCAATATCATTCAATCTTCTGTGAAAGAAAGTCTACAGCCAAGGCAATATCACTCAATCCAACAGGCCACATTCAATGCAATGGTATTTTTATTATGGAATTGTTTATGAAATGTAATGTTTGTATTCAATCCATTTCATTTGTATGTATGTATAATATTTTATTGAATACATTTATTATTACATAAGTTAATTACGATTTTTTAAATTATGTGCACCATTATGTGGAGAAGATATGATCCCTTTATTCTTTTTAAATGATTGGTAGATAAAAACACCGTTTTTCCAAAAATAATCTTCAATGTTACTTGAATTTTTTATTACTGATATTATTTGTTCAGATCTGAGAATGGCTACTGCCGAATACCCTCCAAGTATGTGGAATGATTATGCAATTAACTCCCTTACACCAACTCAAAAGGTATATATTCAACATTGTGTTTTTCTATTTTTAGTGCAGCAAAATATTAAAATATATGCAGAGTTTTTAAACAGACAGTACTATTTTTAGGATTTTTGTTATAGTTGTGCCTAAATATTGCATATGTTTGTATTGTCAATTTTTTTTTTTAAGACTATAAAGTAAAAATTTAAACAAAATTGTTGTCATTATATTAAAATTTTTGTTTCTTCCCTTGGTTTACCCCTATACATGTTTCTCACAAATTAAGTTTATTATTTCAGCCATCTGTGAATCAGAAACGAATAGAAATATTGATAGAAGAGATCAGAAACATATTCCAATCAATGGAGAATAAAAAAATAAGTCCATCTGCATACGACACTGCATGGATAGCAAGAATACCAGCCATTGACAACCCTTCCCAACCTCAGTTTCCACAAACACTGAAATGGGTTGTCTGCAATCAATTAGCTGATGGTTCTTGGGAGGAGGAATCATTTTACTTTCCGTATGACAGACTTGTTAGCACACTTTCCTGCGTCATCACACTCAGAATATGGAAGGTTGAGGAAACCCAAGTGCAGAAAGGTGACTATTTACATCTCTATATGCATACCATGCCAGCTATCTAATCATTTTTAATCTGATTTTCAGTTTTTGAGGATCTCTATGACCTTTTTCTTACGTAATTATAATCACACATCTTTTATCAAAGATTTTAACGTGGTGAATTGCAGGTATTGATTTTGTTAACAAGCAGATTCAACAGCTAGATGGAGGAGAATGCAATATGCCGAGTGGATTTGTAACACACTTTTCATCCTTGTTGAGAGAAGCACATACTCTAAGTCTAGGCATTTATCAGGAAGCACCCTTAGTTAAAAGAATACTTACGAAGGGGGATACTGAACTGAAAGGGTAAGTACTTCGGAAAAATGTACTATATTATCATGTTATGATTCAAATTAAATAGAAATTTCTAAGAGGAAAATTGATTTTAATCAGGGATGGCAAAATGGATGATAACCTGCCATCATATTTCTTGTCACCATTGGAGGGTTTGCAAGAATGGAAACAAATAGGAAAGGTTTGTTCCAAGGATGGATCCATCATAGGCTCATCAGCATTCGCTGCCCGTGTTTTTATGCATACTGGAGATACAAAATGTCTTGATTTCATAAACTCCCTTCTTGGAATTTTTGGAGACTATGGTAAGATGGTTCATACATATTTCTAGGTACTTCAGTTTCAATAACAACATAAAATCTTGAATGAAAGGTTTATATTGTAGATAAAGGTGCACAATAATAGTTTTTATATTATATTGGTTTAAGTGATAATGTGTACTGATTTATTTAATAATTTTTAATGTTAATGTGTTCTATTGTCAACATATAAGAAATAAAAAAATAATTTCAAATTTATATTTAAATTATCAATTGTAATTTAACATTATTTTAGTATGATTTTTTTTTTTTTAAAATTTAAGTTTTTATAACAATATAAGAAATTTAAATATGAGAGAAATTATTGCAAATTGAAAAAAATAGTATAGTATTGAGAACATATGTTATTGTCTATGCATGTGATATGAATCTTTGTTGTCTTCATAGAAACTTTGATATCATCTCATATAATTGTTTGTTTTTGTGATTGTAAATAGCACCTTGTTTTTACTTGGTTGATCTTCATGAACGCTCTTTGTCATCGACACCCTCCAAAACCTCGGGAATTGATCGCTACTTCAAAAAGGAAATCAAGCATGCATTGGATTATGTCTATAGGTATACTATTTTCTAATTAGATACAAGAAAATCACAACTTAAAATTTGTATAAAGCTTGTTGTCCACAATCCTATAAGTATTGTTTTCTCATGCAGGTTTTGGAATAGTGGAGGCATTGGAAAGGGAAGCTATGATACCATTTCCAATGTCAAAATTTGATACATCTATGGGATTTAGAATACTCAGATTGCATGGATACATTGTTTCTCCTGGTAATGATCAATTTCAATGTTTTTCTAAAATATATTTTTGGGTCCATTATAGTAACATTTACTACCAATGGAAAGATATGTTGCGCAATAAATCAAACTCATAAGATATGGATATTTAAAAATGGTTAGAGATTAGTAATGTTGACTTCAAGATTTACTACTCAAAGATAAATTTAGTTTTAAAATAAATTACGTATGATGATGCTTGAATAATTTTACAATGAAAACTTATGAGTCAATTTTATGTTGTTTTGCAGAGGTTATCAAAAATTTTAGAGATGAGAAGGGAGAGTTCTTTAGTTTTTCTAACAAAACTCGTAGAGAAGTCAAGACATGCTAAGCCTTTATAAATGCTCTCAAATAGCGTTCTCTGGAGAAACAATAATGAAACAAGCAAAAATTCACAAAAATTACTTGCAAAATCAAAATAATAAAAAAAGACTGCGAGATCACCTTGCTAGAACTCGTGAGTGGTATTGCTTGCATTTCATGTCAAATTTAGTAAATAGAGTTTTTAATCTTTAAAGAAAATTTGATTTATTTATAGGTGGAGTTTGTGTTGAAATATGGATTTCACCGAGTTTACCGAGAATGGAGACAAGGTTTTATATAGAACACTTTGGGATTGCAAATGATCTCGTAAGAGTAATAAGAAGACTATATGTTTAACGTGACTCCTACGTAAAATCTAAACATTTATATATTTGGATTCTTGTGTAGATTTTCATGTATAGGCAATGAAAAGTATCTAGAGTTGGCAAAATTGGATTTCAATGTAGTGCATAATACACCAAAAAGAGCTTCAACAAGTTCATAGGTATGGATAACATTAGTTTTTATCTCTCGATAGTCTCTTGACCCACAATCAATGGGTATTACAATAGGGGTGGCAACATGTTCAGCTAAAGATACCATATATTTGTAAGATTAAATGGGAAATAAAATAATTTAAAAAAACGTAATAAAAATGGTAAACAATCGATTGGTTAATTGATCTTTCAACCTTGTAAATATATTTGATTGATAAGATCTTCCTTAAAACATATTTAAATTTTATAACCATGCATTTTAACATAAATATATTGTCAATTTAATTCTTTTATTCAATTAACAATATTTTTTATAGGTAGGTGGATAGATTCTGGTTTTAGGATGTTGAAGTTCACAAGGGAGAGACATATAGAGATATATTTTGCAGTGGCAGCTGGTATGTTTGAGCCGGAATATGGTGATTGTAGAATGGCCTTCACCAAAATTGGTTGCCTTCTTGTTGTTTTGGATGACCTATATGATAAGTCTACCTCTTATGAAGATATTAAGTTGTTCAACGAATCATTTAACAGGTAAATTTTGAATCTGAATTCTAGAAATATTTCAATGGGGAAAAGTATGATTTTCTTGAATGACTATCATCGGTTGAATTTATTTTCCTTGTAGATGGGATCCCAATAAATTTGACCAAATTCCGAACACATAAAAATTTGCTACATGGGCTTGTATAATACAATTAATGAGCTAGGAAGCAAGCCAAGAAAGTACAAGGGCGTGACATGCTCCAATACTTTCAAAAATTGGTATGTACTATGAAGCATTAAGTAGTAATCTAATTTTCTTTGAAGTTCAAAGTTTCTAACATATAATATATTTATGGTGTTATTTGATCAGTGGAAGGTCCAACTTGAAGCCTTCACCAAAGAAGCAGAATGGTCCAAACACAAGTATGTGCCAACCTGGGATGAATACATAGATGTAGCCAAAGTGTCAGGTGGTTTTGGTACAACTCTTCTCACTTCTATTCACATGATGGGAGAAGTAATTAGTGATGATATTTTACGCCACTTGATCATAGATCAAAGGCTCTCCATCTTGTGTGCTTAACCACTAGGTTAATTAATGACACCAAAAGTTTCAAGGTAAATGCAATATACTCTTGTTACAATTTTTTAGGTTTAAAATTTTATTTATCTTAAAAGCTTATAAACCATATCATATTTATTAATTGAATTAATTAGGAATAAATTTGAATAGATATTAAATTTCATCTATGTTTGGGTCATTTTTGTTACATGTCATCATAAAATCGATGTTTAGTAAAGGGCTACATAAATTGATAATAAATAATAAATATGGGCTTAGATAACTTTTAATTAGTCTCTTACATTATAATTTTTTTTGTTATTCATACTATTTTAGCAATGATATGAACTCTATTGATAAGTTGTTTTCTTCATTGAAAGGATGAAAGACAATGTGGAGAACTGACATCTGCAATAGAATGTTATATGAAGGATAATGTTGGGGTCTCCGAGGAAGAAGCTTTAGGCCATGTTTACAGTGTTATTGAAGAAGGGCTTGTTGATTTGAATAAGGAATTGTTCATGGCTAACCAAGTTCCAGACGCCTTTCGAAAATTATTTCTAAATTCAACAAGATTTTTCCAACTATTTTACATGCAAGTGGATGCATTTAATAGCTCTAACCTTGATAAGAAAGAGATGGTGGAAAAATGTATTTTCGAAGGGATTGCATAAAATGTCATCTTATCAATTGGGAAGACTTACTTCGACAATTAAATAATAGTGAATTGTAATTTGAATATTTAGTAAAACATTTTGAATTGTGAAAAAATTCATTAGATGAAAAAAATGTACTCTAGAAGATTATTGATACATACAATGAAAATAATTCCTTGTAACCTGATATTATTTCAATAAAAGTACAAATTATAACTCATTGGGTGTTATCAAAAGGCCTATTTCACTTAATATAATAATTATTGAAATTTTCAAATCTTAAAAAAGGTGTTATTTTTATAATAATATAAATTATTATTATTTTCATTGTTTTAATAATATTTAAGGTGCTATAACTAATAATTTATACATGTGATGCAAATCATTCCCCTACAATCCAAATATGTTCACATCAAGCACTAATACTTTCTACCATATTTTCTTAAACTTTTATTTTTTAAAACAAAAATATACTTAATTATAAGTGTTCCTTTTCTATAAATCCTACAACACAAAAAGAACTCAAAGTATATGAAAACTTTTATCTAGGTCCTACATCAATTTTGTGATAAATTTTCTTCTTCTCTACCTTAATATTCAAATATTATGGACTAAATAGAATCAAAATACAATTTAATTATCTTTCCATTTATCTTTATATAAGAAAAATAAATTTAGACAATAACTACTAGATTACATTATGTCAAGAAACTTACTACACCATCGTACTACATTTCATTGGTGTTTAACATATTGTAACATTTTTTTCCTTCTAAATGGGAGAGTGTTAGATTCTAAGAATGGAATCAATGAATTCATGTTTGATTCTTTTAGATAGTAAATGATCACCAACCAAAATAAACTTTGGCCTCCAAATGCCTTTTATTCAATGTTTTGTGTAGACAATTTGAATTGGGTTTCTTGCCTTCTAAATTTGTTAATTATTAAATTAATCCCATTAGTTTTTTTAATTAGTCATGTGGTAATTTTTTTGACAAGTGGATGATATTATCTATCATGTAGGCTCAATTTAGACTTTTACAACATCAAACCTGCAAGTTATTTATCATCAACCTATTAATCAACTATTACATTACATATATTATTTGAGATATATTTTGATTTATTGATTTTATTTTAACTAGATAATGTATGCGGTCTTTAGGAACATCCATGATACACTACCCGATTGTCTTGGTGCTAGAGTATCGTATATGTGTTTATTAATTGTTAGTTCAAGTTAGGCTCTTATCATTCACTATATTTCCTTTATATTACTTGATTTTTGATTTTTTTGTATGTTTTCAATATTTTTGACTTATCAAGTTCTCTTATTGAATTCTTGTTCTTTTGTGTGGACCTCTCTATCTCCTTTTCTATGAATCTCTCCTATTTTTATTGGTTTCTCTCTCCTCCCCTCATTTTCAATGTTGTGTTACCATTTATCATCTAGTACAATAATTATCATTCCACTTGTAACCCTTTTTCATCCATGGTTAAATGACCGCAAAGTGGTGATATAGTAAAGGAAACCGACTCTCTCAATCCCAACATGGAAGGAGGCTATGGAAAAGGCATGTTTAATGATTGGTAGAACATCTACCAAAAAGAACTACCTCTCCCAATCCCTACATAAAAACATTAATATTAATTACCCTCCAATGGGCTCTCAGTGCTTCACATTAACAAAGTAACATTAATTTCCTGAAATTTCATTAAACAAAGGTAAGCAAATTTGTTTCCTTGACCTTCCACCTAAAAATGAGCTCCTAGAATAATTTTACCATGGATTGAAATATTCAAAAAGCCTAGAGGTTTCATTTACTATAATACCAAAAATCTTAATTTGTGGTACATAGATTTTTTAATTGGAATATATCTATTTTAATCAAAGAGTTTCAAATGGATACTATTAAAAATAATCCAAATAAAATACCAATGGTACGTACATTTGAAAATAATATGTTTAAATATATCATATTGTTTTGTATATTGTAAATATTACTAATTTATATTGATTGATTGATGAAAAAATAATGTGAAATAAATTAGATATATTTATATGTAAGACTCAAAATAATTATTCTATTTTGGTAAAATAAAATAGAATGTTAAACTCTATCTTATAATTGTGAAAAATTCACTTGATGAAATACGACAAAGGAGATGGTCTAAAAACTATTGTAAAAGAAAAAAAAAATATTTATGTTCACATGTGTTTTCCAAATTAGAACGAGGCCAACTAACATTGATAGGATGTAACAATGTGGATTGGTCTGCAGTTGTTGATGTTTGACCTTATCACAACCACGAATGTGGAACCCAAACAAAAGATAAAATCTTGGTTGCTTAACATGTGGAGGACCTTTATTGATCCACGGAGAGAAGAAATCAGAATGGAACAATGGGCCTTAATCGGCTTAGTACTCGAAGTGAACATGGATATGCACATGTGGAACCTTCCGTTCCACATCTACTTTGAGGAATCATAAGGCATTTTTAGTAAATATGGAGCAATATGAAAAGTTTGCATATGCAACAACAAGGACACTAGGGGCATTTTTTACATTGTGAACAAAGACATCTACTACACCAAGAAATTCATTAATAATTTCTTCAGATTCAATCTTGCCAACATGTACCTCATTCTTCTTTATTACAAATAGGTCAAGATGAGAAAGAAAGTCACAAAAGAAAAAGGAAGACATGTTGTTAAAAAGTGATATAAATACAACATATCAACCAATAAATAATTTCGCCATATAAGAAGTGAGATTTCAAATTTCCACACCCACCATATGGAATAATATGTCAACATGGACATGAGCAAAGTAACATATGTAAGCTAAGGTGTTGTAGAGTTTTTACTAATATGGAGTTCGGATAAAAGGGAAAGTATGATTTGGAGTGATTATCTAAATAGGGAATGCACAACCATTACGAAGAGTTGGGGTGTGGAAACAAAGGAGAAGGTGGGTTGAAGAGTGTGTTGGGAGAACTAGGCATTGATTTTGTCTCTCATTTCATCATCCACACAAAAACTATCATCCTATATTTTTTGATTTTAACCTACCCCCAACTTCCATTTCTTTTGGCCCACCTCTCTAACCTACCCCAATACCTGATTCAAAATATTAATAAATTAAACCCTTTCACCCCCTCATGTCTACCGGTATATTGACTTTAATTTTATTAATATTTATTACCTCAATATGAACCCACGTGCTAGGATATTGCCTAGCTAATGAACCTCCCATGTGTGTTACATAAAAAAAGATTGGAGGATATGGGTGTCAAACACATGTCATTTGAGACTATGAAGCATTTTTTTTGTTGACTTGTAGTATTACATCCCTTTCTAGTGAATGGATTTGCCGTGTAGACTTTATATATATATATATATATATAGAAGTTAGAATATGTTGTGTGGAAGTGATTATTAATAAATAAAATTGTGGAATTGTTTCGAGACTTTGAATTCCAAAATTTAGTCTCTTATAATAATGTTTGAAATTGGACACGAATATATGTCACCCATATTTAACAAATTCAAATCAAATTTTTAAAATCTTTTCTTAAAAAATATTAAGAAGAAAAACTGCTCTTTCCATTTTTTTTTATGTTGGGTGTAAGTGATTATTATGAATAACAATTTTATATATGTGTGTGTGTGTGGGGGGGACGGGGTCGTTTTTCTTCCAAATAATTTTTTGGGAAAGATTTTAAAAGTCGGTTTGAATTTGTGACGTATGTTCTTGGCAGTATTTTGAATTAGAGTCTCTAAAACAACTCTGCAATTTTGTTCATTAGAACACATTAAGTTCTTTGAATTTCATTAGACATATAATTTGATCGTGTGTTCCTATTTTTAGCATCTAACATTATTAAAACAAAATTTTTACAGTTCCTAAAAGACAATTTTGAATTGAAATTACACAAAATATACGTGCAATCCCTCTTAATTATTTTAATTGCGTAAATGGCAGAGGAAAAAGTTTATTTATAGTCTCCAGCCAAGGCAATATCTGCCACGCCTATTTCATTGCTGTGAAAGAAAGTCTCCAGTTCCAGCAACTCCAACATTCAATGTAATGGTATTTTTATTGTGGAATTGTTTATGAAATGTAATGTTTATATTCAACCCATTACATTTGTATGAACTTATAATATTTTATCGGATACATTTATTATTAAAGAAATTTATTCCGATTGATGGTCAGGAAAAGATATCATCGCTTTATTCTTTTATTTTATTGATTGTTATTTGGTAGATAAGAACATAGTACTTTTCCCAAATATAATATTCAATGTTTCTTGAATTTATTATTATTGATATTAATTGTTCACATCTGAGAATGGCTGCTCCCGAATACCCTCCAACCATGTGGAATGATTATGCAATTAACTCCCTTACACTAACTCATAAGGTATATATTCCACATGGTGTTTTTCCATTTTTGGTTCAGTAAAATATTATTTTCCTCTGTTTTTTTTTGTTATAATTGTCCCTAAACATCACATATGTTGGTATTGTCAATTTTTTTGGGTCTGTAAAGTCAATTTTTAACTAAATCCTTACTATTATATTAAAATTTATGTTCCGCTGTACATGTCTCTCATAAATTGAGTTTATTATTTCAGCCATCTGTAGACCAGAAAAGAATGAAAACATTGATAGAAGAGATCAGAAACATATTCCAGTCAATGGAGGATAGAAAAACAAGTCCATCTGCATATGACACTGCATGGATAGCGAGAATACCAGCCATTGACAACCCTTCCCAACCTCAGTTCCCACAAACACTGAAATGGGTTGTCTGCAATCAATTAGCTGATGGTTCTTGGGAGGAGGAATCATTTTACTTTCCTTATGACAGACTTGTTAGCACACTTTCCTGTGTCATCACACTTGGAATATGGAAGGTTGAGGAAAACCAAGTGCAGAAAGGTGACTATTTACATTTCTATATAAATACTTTGCCAGCTATCAAATACATACCATTTATTTGACCTTTTTCTAATTATAATCAAATGACTTTTAACATGCGGTGAATTGCAGGTGTTGATTTTGTTAACAAACAGATTAAAAACTAGATGGAGAAGAATGCAATATGCCGAGTGGATTTGTAACACACTTTTCCTCCTTGTTGAAAGAAGCTCATACTCTAAGTCTAGGCATTTATCAGGAAGCACCCTTAGTTAAAAGAATACTTACGATGGGGGATACTGAACTGAAAGGGTAAGTGAAGTTCGCCCCCGAGGAGTACTGAAAAAAATGTACTATATTCTCATATAGTGATTGAAATTATAGAAATTTTTAATAATGATTAAAATTATTGATTTCTAAGAGGAAAATTTATTTTTGTAACGACCCAAAAGTACCAACACAAGGACAACACAGTGAAATACAGGATAATTTTTTTTTTTTTGACTGCTTTGACACAACACGACACAACATGTCGTCACAAGGTTACAACCAACACTAGGAACCACTTGTTACGGGGGAGACCACAAGGTCAGCACGGAAACGTTCACACCTATCAAGGACAATGTACTCTTCTTTTGACAAGACAACATGGAAGTCCAATCCACATGACACACTCACAGCTAGGGCATCCCATGAGGAATTTCTTGTTAAATTTTCTTGTTTACTAAAGTGTCTCTTAATTCTTAACTTACGTTCTTATAAAATTTCATGTAATGATTCACACAATTCTTTTCACAAGGGAGAACTTCTTTATTTTCAACGGTTGACTAAATAGCTTAAGGCCAGGCTTTCTATACTAGGATCATCAATTTTATGTCCAAAGCTTTTTATTCATTTGATTTTAGAACATTTTCCATTTCTTACAAGGTTAATTAATCTATTCAAGCCACTAACACAAGTTCCACACCTCTGTTGTACAAGTGAAGGCATAAGTTCCGATTGAGTGAAAAGTACCGCTTAGGGTTCATAACAATAGCCTTCTTGTTTAAAGATCAAATTTTGACCTTGCTTAAGAAATATCACCATGAATCAAGGCAAGGGTTAACAAAACAGGACAACATAATTTAGCTTCAGGGTCACATTGTTTACTATCAGTCTTTTATTGAGGTTAAGAGTTTATCAAGATTGGTTAAATGTTCCATCTAGACTTTACTTAATTAGGTTTGACAAAGGAGAACATTTCAAATGATATAGAGATATTTAAGGTTTTATTAATCAATTTCCCTCCTACTTATTAAATCCTATCATCTTCTAAAATCTAGCCATTGATTTCACCATGAGATCATTTAAGGTTTCACCGTAAAAGGATAATGTTTATTAACTTGGCTCGAATATAAAAAAATAATAATAAGTTATCATATTTCGTTACAAAAGATAGCTTCCTCTTGATTGTTCCAGGTCTCAAAGGTTTCAAGTGGATCACATCTACATTAATATGCTCATATACATAAATTTTCGTTTAACTTTTATAAGGAATATCCCGTCCACTTTATAGTGCTTACAAACTCATTGCTACTATGCCTTAGTAGGATTTACAACTCAACATTTTAACTCAAGAGCAAAGTTTGACAGTTACAACAACAATATTCTACAATGCATTTACTAAGGCACTGACTCATCTTCTAAAATTTTTCCACTAGATGTTATCAATAGTTTAACCATAAAAGACAACGTACAAGCACCAAAGTGGATATCATCTATGCAACTACAACGGCCACTTCTTTCATACTTGAGCTCGAAAAAAAAAAAACAACCTGCAAAAACATGTTAGCTTTTGTCAGTTCAAAAGAACTGGCATGAGCATGCATTCCCTTTTCCTAGATATTTCATCAAAATTAATTGAATGACTAGTGCATGATTTCCATTCCAAGGCATAAGCATAAGTAATTTGTATGAAGGTAAACAAAATAGATATCTAATTAACAAAAGGCACACTGCAGAACATATGGAAGCCAAAATTGTGCATTTTCTATCCAAGGTTACCCCTACACCCTACATTCTAAATTATAACAAATTTCCCACATAATACACTTTTTTATTTTCCTTAAGTAAGATAGCGATAGCAGCTTCACATTCACAGAACAGAATAAAGGAATCGTACTACAACCACCCGATATATAAATAGTAAATTCTCCTGATAATGTCAAAAAAAAGTAACAAGATTTATTATTCCGAACATCCCTATTCAGAGCAAGAATGCCACACAAGTCCACTAAAACTCATACAACCTATGAGGGGGGTTATGGCCACTCAAGGACCCAATTCAAAGATCATGTAAAAAGGAATGCATTGCACTTGCGTACACCTTAAAAAAATGTAGCTGACGTTTTTGATTGCTATACCCAATGTTTAATTATATATTCAAGATTAACAACGTCCACGAATGATAAGTTGAAACTTTGGAAGCTCTCTTAAGCCGCTAGTGCCAACTCCGCACATCCCTCAACGAAAACCCCTTCATTCCCAACATAATAAAATATTTCAATGTTATACACTACTAACTTACTTACCGATATGACGAAGAAGGGTCTCATAAAACATTGTTGCTTGGGGGTAAATGTAATTTACCTTACACGGGTCCCCGAAAGCATCTCAAGCCTCAGACTTAATTCCATGTTCACCACATCCGACATATACTTCATTGTTTGTTGTTTGGAAGGGGTAAAACACTGTTCTTGCACTCACTACCATGGGGGTGTCCGACAAGGAAAGGCTTTTCTTTATAATAATAAAAAGATTTAAGTAACTTACACAGTTATGTCGGGCGCATAGGGTATCCCATGTATAGAGCGAGAGTCCCTTGAATACTTTAAGTATTTTCTCCAAAGGTTTGAGTAAGGTTTTCCTTATAACAAACCCTCAAATTTTCCATCTCAAAGAAGCCGATGGACCTTTCATAAGACCAGATTAGGGAAGTAATACAAATGTAGGATCTGACGAGGATATCCTCGCCGTGGTACTAAAATTTTTAAGGTCATCATAAGCTAGGTAAGTAAGTTAGATTCGCCAAAACATGTTTGCATAAGACGGCGTCGCCATGAAACCCACTATCTAGTCATAGCCTACCACATCCGACAAGCATAATGCACAGTTCGTTAAAGCTTCAAAAAGAAAAAGAAATTTACATTGTTCCAACCTTGTAGTCGACCTCCCAGGGATGAAATTGGGATGAGATTATACCAAACTAGATTGCTAAAAGAAAAGGATGGGCAAGGGTCACTCCAGTATCATTTCCAATATGAATTAATATTAGACCGTGATAACAACAAAAGGGCAATAAATACACTTCTTCTCCAGAGGTAAATAGTTTTACTCGTTTATCACCTGCTCTCCTCTATAACCATAGGGATACATAACGGAGGTAAAAAAGCAAATCACTTTTTTTTTCTAAAGAGGACAACACTTAAACAAACAACTCCTCATTTCATGCTGAGGAAGGTCCAAAACCAGGTCGCAGAAGGAAGAAAACTGCCCCTACAGGCATAACACAAACGTATCTAATAAGACCCCTCACACATCTAGCAAAAGCAAGAAAATACACTCTTGGTAGGGAAGGCGTGCAAAAGCCACACAACATTTCAAATGAAAAAATTCTCACGCAGAGCTTATCTCAAACAAACACAACACACAATTACCAGGAGAACAAGCAATAATCATGCATTCAATATAGAGAAAATAGCTGGAAAAAGGGGGAAGAGTAGCTCATGCCTGTTCCTCGTGATTCAACATCGCTCCTGGCTCTGAGAGGCATCTACCGCAATGGTAATTAAACCTTTTCCTTCATCATATTTGAGGACAACGTCAAACTCTCGGTGCAAACACTTCAGCTGTAGCTTATAAGGTGTGATAATTCCAACAGAAACCTTTATGCCTGCCAAATCAGTGACTCATTGAAACAGCTCATAAAATTGCAAGGTAAAACGTGCTTCATGAATAATCTGATATGAAACAGGTCGGCCTCTATGAGGTTCTCTTCCATGGGTTACGTCGAAAGACAAGTAAGAGGCAATAGAGAATCTTAGAAATAAATTTCATCAGGTCTGCTGGTAATACTCCTACTGTCACTTAATCGATTTTGAAGGACACGAACTCAATGCATGCTCTGGATCTGAAGAATATCCTGCTACCTTCATCTCCCAAGACATTTTCTCCAACATTGCAAAGATCTCCTGTGCCCGTGGGTGTGATCTGCCACTTACACAAAAGCATGCACCATTTTATTGCCTTTAAACCAACTACACCCGAGTTTCTTTTTAATTCCTCTACCCTTCATCGATCTCCTTCCTGCACCCTCTCTCTCCTTTCACCCCTCGCCATGAGAGCCTGCCTCACTCCTGCTGTCACTTAATCGATTTTGATACAAAATATCTTGAAGGAGAATCCCGACTTTGAGGATGCAGTCAAAACTGAACGGATAACATCATAGTTGGACAACCTGCTTGTTGGAGGCGCTCATGAAGGCTTCCACTATACTGTAGCGTGCCTACCGCCTAGCCAATCCTGTTGTTGTAGGCTGTTGCTATCAGTTGCTGTGGATCCCCAACAAGAACACACCCCGCAGCATCCAATGAAAGTGGAGGTAACACGCCTATCAGATCGGCCAGCAACAGCAAACCCAGGTCGGATTCCATTTCCCTCGAGATTGTTGGGCGCTAAAACTTTCATTAAATTCCTCGTTGGGCACAAGCAGGCAGAATGCAGTGGAGACAGGAGGCTCTTCACCGACTAATCATACTAGCAAAGGACTCGGATGCTTTTACCTAAAAACACAGTCTAACTCTCCCACCAAACCCACGCGCCCAGCAAAGCAGAAGTTTCCAGGTCTAAAAATCGACCCCTAAGCAAAATAATTCACAAGGACAGCTCACGCGGCCAGAGTCAAGGAAGGTGTGATGCACAACAAAAAAAACATTTACCAGGAACTTTCAAATTCCACCCTTTATTTCAACAAAACTTCAATGGAGCAGGTCTGAAACGATTTCAACCCATGCGGCCCCCAAGACTGGCACAAGTCAGACCAAAAGCATGAAAATATGCATTCATTAAGAACATTAATGGATGGTAGCAGGCCACCAAACACCATACCTTCGCCAGCACCAAACAAGGACCTTTTGCAGCAAGGAAACAAGCCAACGTCCAATTAGCAATTAGTTTCATTTAATGACAGCCACGTGACCAGGTCAGGACGCAGCTAGAGTTGTAAGGGGCGGGGTAGGTGGTAGTTGAAAGGATTAAGTTGAGTATTGAAAGTATTCGTACCCAACCACACACGCAACCTCCCTACCCAAGCAAACGATGGACACCAAAGAAGACGGGTAACCAACACTTACCCCAACCAATTTGGTTAACAACAAGGACATACACACTGACATGGCAGAGAGAGAAGAAACACAATCATCTCATGCAAGTAGGACTAATCATCCTAGGGAAGAAGATAAGGGCTTGACGTTCGACAGAGACCACAGAACAATGACCAACCAAGTATCACAAAAGGAGACGCTCTTCTTTACGTGAACTGGGGCTCGGTTTGTGAAGCAACCAACCAAACAATAAAATTGTTTATCGATAATTAATCATAACGTTGATAACAATCGACAATGAGATACTGAAGTTATCGCCGATCGAGAATTAAAATAATAATATTATTAATATTTTCAATACTCTTATTATTACAACTTAATAAAAATTATTAATCATATTAAGAAGGGTCAACATACAAGCTCGACAAGGCGAAGACACAGACGTTTCAAAGGAAACACAACGGCATTCAACTCCTAGAAGCATGGTCGTCGCAGAAGCAAGGGAGCGACGATGAACGGGCATTACAATTTTAATCGAAATTATGACATAATGGGTGATTACCTACCATCATATTTCTTGTTATCATCGAGGGTTTGCAAGATCGAAACAATAGGAAAACTTTGTTCCAAGGATAGATCCATCCAAGGCTCATCATCATTCGCTGCCTGTTATTTTATGCATACCGGAGATACAAAATGTCTTAACTTCATAAACTCTCTTCTTGGAATCTTTGGAGACTATGGTAAGATAGTTCATACATATTTCTAGGTATTTCAATTTCAATAACATTAGATAACTTATAGGCCACATAGAATCTTGAATGAAAGTAAAATCGACAAAGGTTTATACTTGTAAATAAAGGTGTATAAAAATAGTTTTCTTAATATTATATTGGTTTAATTGATGATGTGCATAAGTGATTTATCATAAATATTAATGCGTTCTATTGTTAACATATAAGAAATACAAAATTAATTTAAAATTAATTATTAAATTGTCAATTGTAACATAAAATTATCTTAGTATGATTTTTTTTTTATTTTTTCACAATAAGAAGAATTTAAATATAAGGAAATTATAACAAATTCAAAAAATTAGTACAACACCGACAACATATGTTATTGTAGATGTATGTGATATGAATCTTTGTTCTCTTCATGTAAACTTTAATATCATCTCATATATTTGTTTCTTTTTCTCGATTGGAACAAGACACCTTGCTTTTACTTGGTTGATCTTCATGAATGTCTTTTTGTCATTGACACCCTTCAAAGCTTGGGAATCAATCACTACTTCAAAAGGAAATCAGCCATGCATTGGATTATGTCTATAGGTACACACTAATTTCTAATTAGTTACAAGAAAATCGAAGTTGCAATTTGTATAAAGCTTGTTGTCAACAATCCTACAAGTATTGCTTTCTCATGTAGGTTTTGGAACCAAGGAGGCATTGAAAAGGAAGCTATCATACTATTGCCAATGTCAATGATACATGTATGGGATTTAGAATACTCGGTTGCATGGATACTCTGCTTCTTCCGGTAATGATTGGTTTCAATATTTTTTCTAAAATGCATTTTTGGGTCCATTATATTAACATTTAAATTGGGTGTCATGAACTACCAATGGAAATGCATGATACAATTGAAATTAAATCATTGAAACTCATTGAATTTAGTAATTACTCAATAGTAATTTAGCTCTACAATAAATGAAATATGATGACTTATGAGTCATTTTTATGTTGTTTGCAGAGGTTATCAAGAATTTCAAAGATGAGAAGGGAGAGTTCTTTAGTTTTGCCGACAAAACCCACAGAGAAGCTGAAGACATGCTAAGCCTTTATAAATGCTCTCAAATAGCTTTCCCTGGAGAAACAATAATGAAAGAAGCAGAAACCTTCACAAAACATTACTTGCGAAATCTACATAATACAAAACATTATTTTGCTAGAACTGTGAGTGGTATTGCTTGCATTTCATGTCAAATTTATGTTTTAATCTTTGAAGCTAAATTGGATTTATTTATAGGTGGAGTATGTGTTGAAATACGGATTTCACCGGAGTTTACCGAGATTGGAGACAAGATTTTATATAGAACACCTTGGGATTGCAAATGATGCTTGGTCAACAAAAACCACATATAGGTAAGAGTAAGTCCTAGTAATAGAAATTAGAATCATTACAATTCTATGTTTAACGTGATTCCCACAGAAAATAGAAACATTTATATATTTGGATTTCTTGTGTAGATTTTCGTGTATAACATTTATAGAGTGGCAAAATTGGACTTCAATGTAGTGCATACCATACACCAAAAAAGCTCCAACACGTTCATAGGTACAGATCATGTTAGTTCATAACTTTGATAGTCTATTGATCCACAATTAATAGGTATTAGGTATTTGTAAGGTTTAATGGTCAACCCACTAATGAAAAACACCACAATAAAGTGGTAAATAGTCTATTGGTTAGTTGACTATTCAACCTTACAAATATATGTGATGGATAGTATCCTCCACAACTTATATAAATCTTATAACCAAACTATTTTACCATTAAAATATTGCTAATTTTTTTTAATTGAAATCACAATATTTTTTTGGTAGAGGTGGTGGATAGATTCTGGTTTTAGGATGTTGAAGTTCACAAGGAGAGACATGTAGAGATATATTTCGCAGTGGCAGCCAGTATGTTTGAGGCTGGATATGGTGATTGTAGAATGGCTTTCACCAAAGTTGGTTTCCTTCTTATTGTTTTGGATGACCTATATGATAAGTCTACGTCTCATGAAGATATCATGTTGTTCAACGAAGCATTTAACAGGTAACTTTTGAATATGATTTCAGGAAATATTTCAATGGGAAAAACCTATGTTTTTATCGAATGACTATCACGAGTTAAATTAAATTTTCTTGTAGATGGGATCTCAATAAATTGGACCAAATGCCTGAGCACATAACAATTTGCTTCATGGGCTTGTATAATACAATTAATGAGTTAGGGAAGCAAGCTAGTAAAGTACAAGGGCATGACATGCTCCAATACTTTTAAAACTTGGTATGTATTATGAAACATTAAGTAGTAATCTAAATTTCTTCAAGTTCAAAGTTTTTGACATAGAATGTATCCATGGTGTTATATGATCAGTGGAAGGTCCAACTTGAAGCCTTCACCAAAGAAGCAGAATGGTCTCAACACCAGTATGTGCCAACATGCGATGAATACATAGATGTAGCCAAAGTGTCAGGTGGTTTTGGTACAACTCTCCTGACTTCCATCCATGTGATGGGAGAAATCATTATTGATGATATTTTATGCCAAATTGATCATAGATCGAAGGCTCTCCATCTCGTGTGCCTAACCACTAGATTAATTAATGATACCAAAACTTTCAAGGTAAATGCAATATATTCTTGTAATAAAATTTTAGGTTTAAATTTTCATTATCTTGAAAGCTTATAAACCATATCATATATATTAATTGAAATACTTTGGAAGAAAATTGAATAGAAAATAAATTTCATCTATGTTTGGGTCATTTTTGTTACCTATCATCACAAAATCCATCTTTAATAGTGGCTACATAAGTTGATAACAAACAACAATTATGGGATGAGAAATTTTTAATTAGTCTCTTAAATTATAAATGTTTTTTTCTATTCATAATTTTTTTAGCAATGATATTTTCTATTGATAAGTTGTTTTCTTCATTGAAAGGATGAAAGAGAATGTGGAGAATTGGCTTCATAATAGAATGCTATATGAAGGATAATTTTGGGGTCTCCAAAGAAGAAGCTTTACACCATGTTTATAGTGTTATCGAAGAAGGGCTTGTGAACCGAACAAGGAATTGTTCATGGCTAACCAAGTGCCAGACATATTTCAAAAATTGCTTCTAAATTCAGCAAGATTGTCACAACTATTTTACATGCAAGCATATGCATTTAATAGCTCTAACCTTGATAAGAAAGAGAAGGTGGAAAAATGTCTTTTCTAAGGGATTGCATAAAAGGTCATCATATCAATTGGTAAAATTTATTTCAATAATTAAATCATGATGAATTGTAATTTGGATGTTTAGTAAAATATTTTGAATTGTGAAATTTTTCATTACATGTAAAAACAATCCATTGTAGAAATTTATTTATACATGTGCAATGTAAATCATTCCTTGTAATACAATATTATTTCAATAGAAATAATAATTATAACATCTTCTATTTTATTAAAAGGCCTATTTCACTTAATTTGGACTACCTAAGTACGTGATGTTTAGGCACATCCGTGATAGGAAATCTAATTGTTTTGGTGCTAGTGTATCCGTTATTTGTTTATTAATCGCTACTTCATGTTAGGCTCTTATCATCACTATATTTTCTTTATATTCCTCAAATTTTGATTTTTTTGACATGTTTTCAATATTTTTGACTTCATCTTCCTCTTATTGAATTCTTATTCTTTTGTGTAGACCCTGTCCATATTTTTCTTGTTATTAGTTCCGCCAAAGGCATGATAATATACATTTCATGTCTTCTAATTAACAATTTTACTGTGAACCAATCATAAAGAAAATTTTTCTCGCCCATGTCTAGTTTTCTAATGTATAAATTTTGAATTGATATATTTAGATAAGTATAATTTCACATATATTAATTTATTGGAATTTTGATTGGTGAGAAAGGGTGATTCCACAATTTTTTCCCCTTATTGAGCTACAAGTTTTGCTATTGTTTTAAGCCAAAAAATTATAAATGGCCTAGTGGCTTGGAATTTATTAACCCCTGTCAATCTGTCAATTCATCTATTTGATTGTAGATAACTTGCATTAAATCTGATTAGATTGTATGCTTGACAATGCCATTTATCACCAATTACAATCTGACAAAATTATGTAGTGAAGTTCAGTTATGTATATCACACACATCTAAATAAATTTTCTAAATATGGATGACTATTCTTAATCAAGATCACAACTCCTTATAATTAAAGTCAAATCGCCTCCCGAACTACCACATTAAGCTGCAAGGCACTGCCTCTAGTGTAACTATCGCCTGTGGGCTCAATAGTCATGTATTACGAGGAGACATTGATACTTATTCTACAGATTTTGCACTTATGATGGGTTCCTTCCTGCAATCCACCCATTTATGTGATTGTGAACTGCACAGAGGATGAGGGAAATGTCCTCGCGCAGAATGTGGGTGATGCACAAGAAATGACCATTCAAAGTTTTCAGGAGCAGATATTAATCACCACCAGTGTTGAACGTGTTCTGGAAATCAAAGCTTTGTCAATGCAAGAACAATGGGAAGTGTTCAAATTCCATGTATTAAGAAACACCTACCACCAAGATTTCTATGTACATCAATGACATTAAATGGATCTCGGGAGCCATTTGCCATTGTTGCGGGTTCTTGAAATTGTATGTTGTGAATCATTGATTGGAGTTGCCTTCTAATTTTGGAAGAGCCGGTGCATGATTTCCTACATTGCGGTCATTTTCACTGGTCGGGTTGAAGATAAGGTCCTTGAAAATTGAAAAGGGGCAATGCCTAAGATTAGACATATGGCTCTGAAGAATTGTAATAACATAGAGAGCTTGCTAGTTGAGATGGAGTGTATGGAGGATCTTCAAACATTGGACATAACTGGTTCGGATCGGCTCATTCGGAACATGAGCTCCCCTTCAAATCTTTGGGGTCTTCCGTTAGGTATTCATGTCATCCCGTCCTTTTAGAAAGCTACAATATACATCCTTTCTTATATCAAGTAGACAACCAGAAAAAGATATCAAAGGGACATCAAGTCAACATTAGTTATACAGTTGCATCATGACAATGACATTTGATTTGCTTTCAGAATGGTGTGTAGCCTTCTTACTGTCTAGGATTATGCATTCATCAATTTATGTTTGAAGCTAATTTCTTGGGGCTATCTTTAGAAAGTGTGATGACCAATAATTTATAAATAATTGATTGTCTATCATTGTTGCATTCAGTGTAGAGGACTGACTGAAATGCTTTATGCAAACTCCTTAGTTTCACTAGTTTCTTATTCTTCTTAAGCACACAATACCTATTGGGGTAATAATGTCAAGTGGGATCAATCACTTGGGCATGCCCCAACATTATTAATTTTGTTTAATCAAAATTTAATGTGTGAAGTCTTTCACACTCAAAGAGTGAAGCGGTTTGACTAGAAAAGTGGTTTGACTGATTCACCCACCCACATTCATTGGGTGATCCCTCTTGGGATTGAGCTTTGAGAAATGACTAGATAGTACAGACTACCAACTGTGTGTGTAGACTGGATCTAGCTTAAGATCAATGTAAAGATATCTTTAAAAGAGAAGAAAAGTTGTAAAAAAATATAGGACAGAAAGGACCGAGCTGAAAGAGTATTGCATTGTATTGTATCAAATCAACAAGAAACAGAGCTCTACAGTCGTTGTGAAAAATATATGGAGCTAAGTGGAAGTGTTGGGTTAAAATCTTGTATTAAATTCTTAATAAAAAGAAAATGCTTTTAACAGTGGAATTTTTCCTTCGGGTTTCTCCACTTAAATCTGGTGGAATGTGTCTCTATTCTTGTCTATAGTTTGCTTTCAGCTCTTGCTCATTATTTACACGTTTAAGCTCTGTTATTCACTATCTATTTTAGCTATTTTATATAGATTGGACTGCATGCCATAATCTATAATCTTTGGCAGCATTAATGGTGGATATGTGATTTGTGGATTACATTTCACCTGCTAAATCTAACATGGTATCAGAGCATGGTGATTGTGCATGTGCAGGATCAATCTAGAAGCGTTTTGACTTGAAAGAGTGAAGAAACTTTAAGTTTATTGACGGATCTATGAGACCCAAAAGTTCCACAGTCATGTTCAAGCTAACCAGGTTTAAAATTCTAGTTTCCACCTAATATTATTTAAAATATTGGTTAAAAATGGGCTAAATGGCTGTTTAGATCGTGTTTAAGATTTTGTTTGCTTAGATCTTTGCTTTTGCGTTCGTTTTAGCCATTTACACCTTGAATCCATTTTCTGTGAGATATTTTTCTAGTTTTCCCACTAAAATAGCTGTTACAGTCGTTTTGTTAATGTGGATCCAAAATATTTAGTTAGATCCAGTTTATTCGGGACTTTGAAGTCTGTCATGGCTATAAAATCTTTTTTTTGCCATTGTTTCTTTTATGAAGCCACAACCAATCATTTGGTGCCATTTGGCTTCATATTTTCGGTCATTTTCAATTTTGCGAAGCTTGGACCAATAATATTGCTCCACATAGCTTCCCTGCTCTTCTTTTCATATTTGTGAAGCCGTACCCACTCTTAGAGTGCCAAATGGCTTCGATCTGACATATTTTTGTCTTTGCGAATCTTGGACCAATCGTTTTGAGCCATTTGCTTCACCATGATAGACTTATTTCACTTCTTTTGACTGTGAAGCCTAGCCAATCATATTGCTCCATCTAGCATCGTATTTGTCAGTTTTTATGAAGCTCGAGCCAATCAAAAAGCTCCATATTGCTTCAAGGTGTCAAAATATTGTTTATCTAATTTTTAGTTGAAATCCATGAGCCAATAAGGGCTTTACGTGTGTCTTTATGTTGTCAAACTTAGATTAGCTATTTTTGACATTTACAAAACTTGAGCCATTAATATTGCTCCAAGTGGCTTCATATTCCACTTTGTTAGTCTTCTTTTAACTTGTTTCGATAGTCATGCAAAGGAAAATCAATAAAATTTATCCAAGTGTCATTCCATCGCATTTGTCAGATTTAAGAAATGCGATCCAATTAAAATTTTCCACCTTGTCACATTTGTCAGATTTGTGAAATGCGAGCCATTTAAAAGGCTTCATGTGTCTTCGGTTTTTTTAGTCATTTTGATTGCATTGCGAAGTGCAATCCAATAGCATTTGGACACGTATATATCTGTCAAGTTTTTGGTAGAGTGCGAGCTAATAGAAAAATTACACTTATATTCCTTTTCATGGTGTCAGACTTTAGTTCTTTATTTCATGAGTTTGTTAACTTTTCTTTATACCACGGGGCTTCTAAAAATTTTCTTCATTCTACGGAATTTTTTTAAGTCTGTGAACTGCGAAGTCTAAGATAATTAAAAATCGACATGTAGTCTTTCTTTTTGCACTTGTCAAACTTTTTCAGACTTGCGAAATGCGATCTAATTGTTTTTGACATGTATTCTAATTGTGTCAGGGTGTCAGTCTTTACTTTGAATCTGCTAATAAAATCATGACACCTATCTTATTTTTTTCCAGGACCGAACTTTATTTCAAGTTTGGTTTATAAATTGTTTAAAGCCATTAATTTTTTGACAAGTGGCTTGTTTGACTTTGACTTTGCTATCACATTATGTTAGAATGCGAAATGTGATCCAATTAATTGAAGACACATGTATACGGTTCGTATTTTAATTAATTTTCAGTCTGTCTTATTAGCTATTTGCTAAAAATGCAAGCTAATTGAAAAGCGACACGTGTATTTGCTTTATTTTAAAGCTACACATATTGATGTGTTGTTGTTTATCTTTTCTCACATTTTTTAATCGGTGTTAGACCCAAAAAGGCTTTGGCTTTAATCTATCAAGTTTCACGTCCGTACGAGGATCTTTTTTAAAGCCAACACGTGCCTTTCTTGGTATTGTTGATTTGTGCCACGTGTTGACCCTCGTATGAGCTGTTATTTAACTTATTTTATTTGTTAAAGTAGCTCATTTTTTGAGCTCACCCCATCGAGTTTGTAAATAACTCATCGAGCTACTTGACCCCAACATCTGAGCTCGTGTAGCTCATTCTTTAACTCACCAAGATGAGTTGCTAAAGAACTCACCAAGCTCATGTAACTTGACCTCGCATCGATCCGAGCTTGTGTAGCTCATTCTTTGGCTCACCAATCTGAGTTGCTAAAGAACTTGCCATGCTTTTGTAACTTGACCCCGACTCTGTTCTATAAATTTGATCTTAAATTGACCAATTTAAGCTAGTTTTTAGACCAAATCTAGCTATTTTTTGAGATTTAACGAATTGTGCTATGATCTTAAGCTCATAATTAATTAATTAGCTAAATTTTCATGTTAAAATGGTATGTAGTTGAAACACGACCTAACTCTCTATTAAATTGATCCATAACTTGACGAATTCAAGCTATTTTTTGATCAAATTTGGGTTGTTTGTTGTCATATGACAAATTAAAAGATCTGTAGCTTGTTTTTTTGTCTCTATTTAGCTTCTTTGAGTCATTTTTAGCTATATTTGTCTCCATTTCCATCTGAGCATTAGAAATGGCTACTTCTACTATTTTTTCAATGGATAAGTCTCAACTTTTAAATGGAACAAATTATAACATTTCAAGAATTTGATTAAGAGCTTGTTTTATGACTAAAAATCTCTGGGATCTTGTGATTGGGAGACAAGCTACCCCTGAAAACCAGAAGCCCCTATCTCAAGACATGTAAATTTATTGTCACAAAGAAAGAAAGAATTATCACAGAGGCATAATAAAAGTTGACATAATAAATTTAATGCATCAATTACATCATGAAAAGAATATGTGCATATTCTTGTGATTTTTTTTTGTAAATCTGCCTCTCTCCTCCTATGATTAACCTAAAACTGAAATTGTTCTGCAAGCTAGTTTTTCACTTACATTTTAATATAATGGATGTAGACATTGAGGGGAAGATCTTCCAATCCTTGACTCTGACTAGGATTCTTGTGTTAGGTGCCTTCATGAGCATGGTTGCTCTAACTATCTTTTCTTGCTAATGATTCTCTTATCAAAATAGTCATGATCTCTTAGTAGTAACAAGAATATAATTCTTAGACTCAAGAGAAGTAAGACAATGTTTTTGACTATTAAATCATGTTTTTTTGGCATAAAAATCTGATCATATATGACATGTCTAAGCTTAAATTGTGCTTACATGGTCATTTTATTCTATGAATACTATGATTACTCTTGAATGATTTGATTATATGATCAACTCAGTTATCTATCAAGTCTTATCTTTTTATAAAAAGGCTTGGAAAAAGATACATGTTTGTTAAAACATATTTGTTAATTGTTAAGCATATGTGATATGTTGAGTTGTTATACAACTAATGTTTAAACTTTATACTTGGCTAAAAGTGAAAGATTTTTATTATGCTTACTTTGATATTTGTTGATGTTGTGTTTAAAATTTAATGTGTAGCTGGATTTGTGATCAAGCTGGATATACACCATCACTTGGAGCAAAAAAGAGCCATGAGGCTAAAGAGGCTACTGGTAGTGAAGGTTGATTGCTCTTGATAAAGAATCCAGTTCAACATCAAATATCTTCTTCAAGCCATGGTGTGTTGTGAAGTTTTACAAGTCTTATGCCTTGTTCATCCTATCAGAGTTTCCCTTGAGGGGGAGTGTGTATGGAAATGCCAACTCTTGATGGCTTAAGAGTGGATCATGACCACCCACTTTGTATGTAACAAAGTGATCCTTTAGGGATTGGTTACACATGGTTGTAACATTGTAAACTTCCAATACTTGCTCCACTTTGTAATAAGTAAATGTGTCACTCTATGTGAAGTTACTTGTAAATCCCAGTGAAGCTTTAGTTATGGGGATGCCTTAGTTTATAAAAGGCTCCATAATCTGATGTAAGTCTTCATATGTAAAGCACTGATCTTAAGAATTTTTGTTTGGGAAGATCTACAGATTTCCCTTGTTAGAATGCTCAGCTTGAATCATTGTTGCTGATTCAAGGGTCTGAAATTGGGCATGTCTGATTGTGTTCTCCCACTTAACATTAAGGGGAGTGTTGGGGTGATAATGTCAAGTGGGATCAACCACTTGGGCATGCCCCAACATTATTAAAGTTTGTTTAATCAAAATTTAATGTGTGAAGTCTTTCACACTCAAAGAGTGAAGCGGTCTGACTGATTCACCCACCCACATTCATTAGGTGATCCCTCTTGGGATTGAGATTTGAGCAACGAATAGATAGTATAGACTGCCAGCTGTGTGTAGACTGGATCTAGCTTAAGATCAACACAGAGCAATCTATAAAAGAGAAGAGAAGTTGTCAAAAGAATATAGGAAAAAAGGACCAAGCTGAAAGAGTATTGCATTATATTGTATCAAATGAACAAGAAACAAAGCTCTACAGTTGTTGTGAAAAGATATATAGCTAAGTAGAAGTGTTGGGTTAAACTCTTGTATTAAATTCTTAATAAAAAGACAATGCTTTTACCAAAGGGAGTTTTTCCTTCGGTTTCTCCACTTAAATCTGGTGTAATGTGTCTTTGTTCTTGTCTATTGTTTGCTTTCAGCTCTTGCTCATTATTTACTCATTTAAGCTCTATTATTCACTATCTATTTTAGCTATTTTATATAGATTGGACTACATGCCATAATCTATAATCCTCAACAACATTAATGGTGGATCTGTGATCTATGGATTACATTTCACCTGCTAAATCTAACAATCCCTTTATAATAAATTAATAAACATGGGAACAAACTTCAAGCTATTTTCATGTGGTTTAATGTTTTCCTTCTCAAGTATTACAAAGAAAACTTTTGCAAAGAGTTTAATTTTTTTGCTCAACTCGCAGCTCTGATGTGTTCTTGTTCCTTTTCTCTCTCTCTCTCTCTCTCTATACATAGAAATAAGGATGTGCTAAAGTTGAATATGAATATGAGAGGCTTTGGGGAGAAACAAATGTCAATTTTGCTATGGCGTAAATATCCCATTTCCGATAAGGGAGGAAAACTAAAGACATTAGATTTATGGATCTTCTAAATAAGCGGCATTGGAAAAGTATGAAATATAGAAGAGTGTAGACATCTTTAAAATGATTTTCCATTTTATATATTTACACATATAAGCAATACCATTCTTGGTCCTGCCCTCTTCTTGCCAATTTGCTAGAATGTATTGAAACTTAATATGCTAATATCTTTAGCATGCCAATTTAATTGACCTTGTTGAACTTTGAGATATATCACTTTCTTTCGGTCAAAATGCAAGAACTTCTTATGCAAGGACTGCTTTTGAAATATATGCTATCTCTTGGTCACAATTCAAATGGTACAAGAGATAAAAAGACAAAGAAAGGAAAGGCTTTCATTCATAGAACTCTTTGAAGAATTGGCTTTTTATGAAATTGTGGTTCAAGTATTGGGACACGAATATATGTTATCATCAAATATTTTTTCCATATACTCGAGATAGTCGAGTTCTTTGGATATTTTTTTGTTCACTTTGAGATGGCCTTTAGATGTGTATCTCATATTCTCATTGTAAATTATTTTGTGTTACAAATTATAGGGCCATTCCAAAATCTATTGTCTGTAATGTCCCTCTTTTCGGCATGACCCTTGGACACTTGGTGGGTAGCTTATTTGTTATCTTCTTAAGCTAGTCTCGTTGTTTAGGAGATGATGTGCATAGTAGGTAAGGGTTTTATCGACGATCTGGTGGATTATTTGATGTTAGCAATGAGTTTAGTTGGTCTTAAGGACTCACTTATCACTTTATGAGGTTATTTCCAGCTTCTGGTGTGTTCTCCAAGATTGTTGGAGAGAGTATCTATTTATAGTAAGTCACCCAACTAAATTCATTTCTCATTATTCGTCATCGGCACCACTTCGCTTTCAGTCTGTTTCTAATTCCGATGCTTTCCAAAGGTTTCCGCACTTTGGGAGCATTAATGGCTTATTTTAATTATTTTACTTAGGTTGCTTATATTTATACAAATTACTTAGTGAGCACCTCAGTATTATAGCTCATTGGAAAGAGAATGTGAATTTATAAATGATGAGATGCTAATTCAGTGACCTTGGGCGCCAGGAATGATTAATTAATTAAATAAATCACTTTCCGGAGTTATAAGGTGTAATTAATTAATAAAGTGATTTATTAATTATATTTTCTTTTAATGAAAATTCTCGGAAAAGGTTATAAAAGGAGGATTTGGCCCATTTGCTCGGGACACTTATTATTTTGAACAAAAAACAAATTCAGAGCAGCTCTTGCTAATTACTCTCGAAGGACGGAAACCCTTGGAGATTACGGATTGGACGGAAACCCAATTCGAAGGAGGAAGATTCAAACAGGGTCTTCATTGTGCTTCACATCAGATCATTTTGATATTGCTTTACAGTTAATTGCAGCATGTGTTTATCAGTTTACTCATAGAGGAATATTATTACCATCATTGGGGCGCCATCTTTCCCATTTGGAGAGCGCAGCAGTTAGAGGAGTGAGAGGGGTGTTAGCAGCAGTTGTGTAACAGGTGCAGCCACTATTGGCTCCTTCGCATGCGAGAGTTCTGATCATTTCAGTACCATTGATATCCATTCATTTTATCACACAAAGTTGGACTTTCGGGTATGCAATTTAGAGATGAATTTCATTGTATTTGGAATCCATAAATAAATAAATAAATCCTTTCGTTTCCAATCAGACTTGTATTGTTTATGCATTGTGGGAGTTATGTTTGTCTGCAATCATTTGTGGGACTTTCTATTGGCCGTGTTCTTTCAATTAAAGAGAAACAACAAAAATATCAGAAATTGAGACGACATGACAAGTGTTTGACGAAATGTCAATGCACTAAAAACTCAAAAAAAAAAAAATTGGAGTTGGAATTGGTTGGGATATTTCAGTGGTATCAGAGCAGAGTATCCTCCCAGCCTGTGTGGGAAGGAAGCAGTTAATAGTCATAAAAAAATCAGCCTTGAATGTAGCATAGAGAGGAAGGTCCACACAGATACTACACCTGCGGATGGGCAAGACTCAAGGCGTGCATCACGGAGGTGACATAATGGAATATTTGGGTGAGAGACCTAAGATTCCTCCTCAAGAGGAACATACAGATCCGGATAGGGATTTCATTCAGGATATGGCAGCCACTCAGAGGCTGTTGTTACAGACTATGGAGCACATAGGCTCCGCCTTGGACAGGTTGGTGCTTGATAGGCCGCATGATGACATGAGAGGGGATAGATCGATGCTCGGTTGCAGGTGGTAGGGATCCCAACAGATCACCTTCAAAGCTTGGGAGTGTTAGGGGATCGCCACGCCATGAGCGTAGGCACACTCATACAGATGATAGGAGGGCTACACAGACTGACAGATAGGCCTATGCAACCTAACTTCTTGCCTAGAGATGACCCACTAGAGTTTGAGGTGCGACTGGAAGAAGTAGCTTTTCCGGATACTATTATGGCAGTCAGTGATGAGTGGAGGAGTTTGCCACAACATGTGAGGGATGTATTCCCCCTCCCACAGTATTGTGCTTAGAGGAGAGATAGCATGAGGGCTGGATAGGACAAGAGACCTAGAGCGCAGCAGAACAGGGATTTGCAGCATGTTACCAATAAGGTAACCCTCTCCACTTTTGATGGTAGCGGAAAGATTAGTGCCAGGATTGGATTCACAAGCTTGACACCAATCTTACCCTCAAACCCATGAGGGAATAGGAGGCTATACAGTTTTCCATGTTACACCTTAAGGGGGTGGCTTATGATTGGTGGCACCATGGTTTAGTTACACAGGGTCACGAGCTTCTGCTGACGTCTTACGGGGATTTCAATGAGAGGTTGATTGCGAGATTTTATCACAAGGATGTGGAGCTTTATTACGAGGGACTTGGCATAGCTCGACAAAGTGGACACGTTAATTCATACATCAATGAATTTCAGCATATAACATGATGGTTCCATAGATGACGGAAAGGTGTGTGGTGATGCTCTTTATAGAGGGATTACAAGATAGATTGAGGGGTTTTGTCAAGGATCTTAAGCCTGGAACTTTGCATGAGGGAATTCAAACAACATTGGATTTAGAAACTACTCCTCCATTTCAATCCCAAAAGAAAAATGTTAGGAATGAAAAATTAGAACAACATGAAAGTGAGCAACCCACTTCTTCAAAGGTAGAATCTACACCAAAGATGGACCATGAATCGAGGAATGACCTTCGTAGGAAAAACTTATGTTTTCATTGCAAAGATCCTTGGGCACCGGGTCATAGGTGTCTTGGAAAGGGTAAGATACATCTCATTGAGGTTGTTTCAGATGGGGATGATGATACTACTTCAGAAAATGTACAGGGGCAGCCAGCGCCAAACATTGAAAATGATGGTAGACTCACTTATCTTTCAGGAGCACCAAGGTATAATCCATTCATGTTTGAAGGTACAATGTTCGGGTGTAAAGTCATGGCACTTCTTGATAGTGGATCTACACACAATTTCATGGATGAAGGTTTGGTGATCAAAAGAGGTTTGCATTGTTATAATTTTGAAGGCTTTGATGTGACTATAGCAGGAGGTCTCACTATCCCTTGCAAGAAGAAAGTAAACCAAGTTAGCATTCTATTTGGTGGGTATACACTTTGTGATGACTTCTATGTTATTGACTTGAAGGATAACAATGTTGTGCTTGGTATGCAATGGCTACATTCACTAGGAAAAGTCACCCAAGATTTGCAAGCTATGGAGTTGAGTTTCCATCATGAAGGGGAGCAAGTCACCATGAGAGCAGCCAAATACACGCTGCCCCATCAAATGACAGCCAAGTCTATGATAGTTATGGACAAAAAATCATCTCATGCAGACATCTATGAGGATTTTTCACTACATATCAGCATGGGACAACAAGAACATGGTGAAAATTATCGCAAATTGGGGGCATACTTGAGGGGGATTGTGGCACTTTTTATGAGTAAGTTGCACAAGTTCTATTTTGTAGACTTTGAGCAGTTTAGCACAGTGCATTTGAAGCCA
>CM031235.1:847392138-847601095 GCA_018340775.1 Taxus wallichiana var. yunnanensis
CAATACATTTCAAACTTTGCAATAATCATTTCAAAGAACATGAGTGCACTCTCAACTTCCATAAAACAAAGTTCTCAAACATATTCAATAGCAAGGATAAAATATTATTACAACATGGGAAAACAAGATTTACAATAGTCGTCTACTTCATTATCAAGGAGAGAATCAAAGACACAACCTTTTTTTACTACAACCATACAAAATCTTATCAAGGAAGGGGAAAAACTTTACAAAAGATACAACATTTTTAAAAGTAAGATACAATTACATCCCAAGATGGAAGACTAAAAAAATGATTTTACAACATCTTTACAAGAACCAAATAAAATCCAAGTGGAAAAGCCTCCCTAAATTAGGGAACAACATGTCAAAATCTCCATCTTTTCTTCACCAAACTTCAAGCTAAAATCTACATGTTTTCCACTCCAAAATGGTCTTCAAAGCACAAGAAGAAAGGGCCCGGTTACCTCCCAACCTATTGAAACATTACATGCCATCTCCAACACATGGAGAACATGCTAGCATCCTTTCAAGCCCATAGGAGAGAGAGGATGCATGTCTCGGTTTGCACAAGTGAAAAGGGAAGGGAAACAAACATACAAGCACTTTTTTTTCACATACACAACAACCAAAACAAACAACACATGAGGGAAAAATCCATGCTTTCCCAAAATGGGGAAGAGTGATAATAATCCCATATGAAGCCAAGTGTTGAATCCAACCATAGGATCACAATGTAAATTTCCAAGAACCCTCCTTATCTCTCCAAATCAAAATTTCCCTCCTTATCTCTCTAACCCAAGCACCAAGCCTCCTCCTTGGAAGGATTTTCAAACCATAATGATTTCCTTGCCAAGGATGGGGAAGGAAGATCAAACCATATGAAAATCCTTCCCCACATCAAACCATATGAGGGGAGGAATAAAATAAGACCATCATGGCTTGCCCATTAAGCCATGTGCTGAGAAGGTTTTCCTCCCTCTTCCACAAAAATCCAAAAATCCATCACAAAGCATGATGGATGGATAAAAAGACAATAAAATTTTTTCACAAACACACCCATAATCCAACACACAACAACAACAAAAATGACACCATTTTCATTTCATAAACACATTATATTTCCATAAGAAAAAATAGTAGAAGAACATGGAGACCTACCTCAATCAAGCTATCCAAAAAATCTATGCAATCCAACACTCCAAAGCTCCAAGCTCCACAAGCACTCTCCAAAATCTCCAACACCCAAAAGCAAGAATGACCAAAAAGTCCCAACCCCTCTCCATGAGGGAATATAAAAGAATAAAAATTTACAATTCTCTCCAATGAGAGGGTGACATGTGTCACCCTTCTCATCTCCCCACAAAAGATTCCCAAAAACAAAACAAGAATAAAACAAATCCCATTTAAGGGGTAATCTTCCAAATTCCCCAAAATGAATATAAATCCAACACCCTACAAATTTTAAGAAACACAAAAACTAACCTCTCTTATAAGAAAGTGATGTGTGAGGGGTCAAATGGGAGGAAAATCCCATTTGGCCTTGAAAATTGTTGGTTTGAAAATCATGTCGGTTAGCGATTGTGGGGAAATAGACCAACAATGTGCGGGGCATAGCCCCTCTTTGTGACAACAAAGCAAAACTGGTTTAATGCTATTCTATCAAGTAGGAATATATGTAAATTTACACTATTCTAACTTCGGGGGTTTGGGATCTCATCCCGATAGAGGTAGTTTCAATGCAGCGAATGAAAGGTAGGAAGGAAGGAACATAGGAAGGGTAGATCTGAAGGGAGAAAAGAAATGAATTCCAAAGACAGAAAGGTTAGAAGGTTTATGCTTTGGCCTGGTAGTAAACAGAGCCAAACTTAATCACATAAACAAATAAAGAAATACTAATGAACATATGACGATAATAGGAATGAAGCCAATAGAATAAGAACACAGATCTAACTTAAGAAATATTTGATGCAGATAACACACATATGGAGTACAAAGTTTGAATATATGTATTAATCTTTCTTCTGTTACGAGGAAGCACAAAGTCTTTCTCTCCTCACTTCTTTTTTATACAAAAATTTCCCCGAGAATACAACAAGTATTCCACTATTTATAGGAGAAGGAGAAAGAAGAGAAAAAGAAACCAACCACTATTTACAAAATATCTAAAATATTCAAAATATCTAAAAAGTCAAAAGTTGACTTTGGGCAAGTTGGTGGATGGCAACATCCCATGGTGCAACATGGATGATGTCATCGTAAATGCCAACATAATTTTTAAATATTTTTACAAAAAGATCAAAGTGTACACAAGAAGAGAAACTATTCGTCATCATCTCTTTGCTTGAATGGAGTGTCTTGCTTCTGATCGGGAGAGGCGATGTGATACTAAGCTCGGTATTCCATAAAATTGCTGATCATTGTTTAAACTTGATTATGATAAGGACCTTTGAAATGGTTGCCAATGACTTCGCAAGTTTCCTTTTCATTCTTGAGCTTATCTGGTAATCCGGCGTACTCTTCGCATGCCTCAATCAAGTATCCAATGAAATCGCGGCAAGCCAAAAGGTTATTGATAGACTCTCAGTCAAAAGTGACCTCTAGCACCAAACCTTGGGTTGCGATATCCTTGAAGAGCTAGATGGTATCGTCTTCCTCCCTCAAGGTGAACGATTCACTAAGAATCCCTGGAGACATTTTCGTGACCGTTTTCTCCATTTGATATTTTGCATCTAGGGTTTCTTCCTTGATTTTATCTATCCTCTCTAGGATAAATTCCATTTGATCAACCTGATAGTCTAAAGCGACGAGAGCTTTGTTGTGTGCCCACGGGTAATCAATGATGCTGACCTTTAATAGGTCATCAGCCGAGCAATCGACCATCACTTGAAATGTTTCGTGTTGCAATCTGACACTATCCAACTCCTCGGAGAGGGATCCTGCTACTGCTTGTAGCTCCTTATTTTCCTGATCTATACCTTGGTAGAGCCCTGTGAATTTATTGATTATTTCCTCACTATCTCTGAGGATTCGCTCTATCCAGGAGGACACTACTGTGCCTTGTTCACCAATCTTAGCGTATTCATTTATCTTATCCTGATTGAGAACTTCAGTAGGCTCGGCGGCAGTCATAGGAGGTGCGTTGCCCATTCTTTGCAATGCTTGGAGAAGATGTTTGTTCTGTTCCTTGAGTATTCTCTTCTCCTCCTTTGCTTCTTGAAGTTTCTTATAGAGGGCATCTACTACAGACAAGGCCTCTCCTTGCAGGCTCTCAGATGAGGTTCCCATCATGACTTGGGTCACTGTAAAGTCTGTAGGAGACAGATATTTCTTTTCTTTGCTAGGATCTGGATATGCAATCTCCATGACTCTCTCTCCTAAAACGCTCTTAGAGAAGCGAGTTATAGCTTTTTGCTTCTTGGGTCCCTTCTTCGAATTACAGAGAAGTCCATGGGTGCTATGGGAACCTTTCTCTTGAGTTGACCCAGATGGTCAGAGATCCAGCTTGGACTTATGGGAGTAGAGGGAATGGAAGAAGAAACGGGGTGAAAGGGGAAGTAACTGAAGAGGCCGCAGGAAGAACGTTGAGACACTTGGTGGTGGCATCGATAAGGAGTCCAACGTGCTTTGCTGCTTGTGGGACTTGTAATTACTACGGGGAAGAAAAGGACATGGAGGTGAAAGGGATTTGTAATGGGATGGAGGGAACACTAGGCAATAGATCTGCAAGAGAGGAGAAGATGGAAGAGGTGGGAGATGGAAGGGAGGAAGGGAGAGAAGAAGAAACATCCATTGGAATAGATGTTTCAACGATAGGGGGAGGAGAAGGAGTGGAAGAAGGAATGGTGGGTACCTCAGTAGTTGTAGCTATGACCACATCCTGAGTGGATGTGTCCGTCGAAACTTCGGTGGTCTCTTCTTCTTTACCTGGAGACACTAGGTCGACCACTTGCTTCTCAAAAGTAGTAGGAGGGATTTGAGGAGCTTCTTCTTTGCTTGATTCTCCCTCCTTATCCTTTCCTTTTCCTTTTAGCACAGGCCATTCTTGGAGGTGCCCTACCAAGGGGAAGTAGTGAAATCTACCCCGAGGTAGGTGAGACCATTCTATTTGCACCAATGTTTGGTGCGCTGCAACGTGTGCTTGAATCTTTCCTGAATGGTCTTTGGTGCCTTGCTCCATCAATCTCGTGAACAACGATCGTCCCCATTCGTGTCAAGATAAAATTGATCAATTTCTTGATCAGGTTCTTGGAATCCTTTTGGAATGATGGCTACGCCATAATGGATGATCTCTGCCAGAGCCAGCCGGGAGTGATCCTTTCGCCTGAGATCTATCTCGTGTGTCAGGTCAATGTAGATGTCCTCGATCTCAGGGACATGAATGGGATCAATTTTTACCTTTGGGAGGCAACTCCGTAATCGAAGGTAGGCTTGGCTGGGAAGTTGTGCTTTAGATTCAACAATTAAAGCTCAACATACATTTCCCATGCTTTGGCCAGTGTGGTGCAGGTGTATCGGCCCACTGTAAGGGGGAATGGAGTTCCTCCCTTCTTTCTCTTCATGCATCTCTCATGATATGTGATTAGTTGCCTTGACAACTCTAAGAGAATCAACTTAGGTCCTACATACCTTGGTAGCTTGGTTGGTTCACCCTCAAAATTCACCGCCCTGAGATATGTGAATGTGGGAAACTGAGTGAACAATGCTCCCCAGTTCTTTGTGATAGTGACCACACTAAGGCTAGTTCGACCATGTCTCATATTCGGCCTCAATAGGTAGATCACCTCATAGAAGAAGGCGTCGATGATTTTTGAGAACTAAGGGATGCTATTCTCGAGCTTGAGCTCTGGGTAATATTTGTATATTTTGACCTGGGGCCATACCCATTCCGAGCTAGGCCTGCAAATCTCTCGGCCGATCTTTGTAGCATATATAATGTAGGAATTCATATAGAACTTCCCAGTTGTCATGACCTATTGAAGTTCTTTGAGAGTTGGTGTCGTTAATGATTTCCCCTAGCCAAAATGCTGTTCAGGCACATTCTTACTCATGGTCTCTAAGTACCTCAACATCCATTTATGGAAATGATAGGCATCATGAAGCCCATACACTCTGCTCGAAAGGTGATTGTATCACTTAGTTCCTCATTAAAGTCAACTGCGGTGGATGATCTGTGGCCATCTTCTCACCGGATTTTATTTCTTAAGATAGAGCTTGTTCATCATTTGCATACACTTTTCCTCATTTCGTCCCATGCCTTCTTGCGGTCTTCTAAGCTTATGGCGACATATTGTCTCGTGATGAGGGATGCCTAGAGTTATTTCAAAATGACAAGCTATTAGATCGATAATCATCTTTCCCTCTTTATCTTCGACACATATTGTGTCCTTGTTATAACATCGAGCCACCAACATGATGAACTTGTTATTAAAAGACTTACTAGCGCCCAACTGCAAAGTATAATCCACCGCCCACCGGTTTGTTCATCCAGGGCCACTAGTTTCTGGTTGGTTCTCACCCGGAAGTCTTCCATATCAATGTGCCCAAGCTCGGAGTCTCTGATATCAAGATCACTCTCTACATATGAGTCAAACATCCTCACTTTTCGATACTTGTACTTCATCTCTTGTTTTGTCAACTTTTCTTTCCCTTTAGACTTGGTTGGCTTTTTGCTTGACGAAGACATGTGTGAGCTCGAGGATAACTGTTGTTGTTATGCAAGGAGAATCAAGAAGGTCCAACATAGAACAGCCATGTCAACCGTCATGTTATTCATAATGAAAGCTTGCAGAAAGAAGAATGAGCAATTATAAGGCTTAGGCGCAAGGCACAAGTTCATAGCATGCTGCAGAGGCTTAAAAAGGTTGGGTGCACTTTTGAGGATGTCAACATGTAAAAGGTGCACCCGTGTTGACAGGGAAAAGCTATGAGAAAGGGTTATAAAGGGCACACTTTTGAAGAGTGTCGCATGACGAAGGCATCTCTAAGGAAAAAGTGCGGGCGCGGTAAGGAACAAGCAACATGTAGTGTTGGTGTTATAGAAATGGCGCCAGTGCTTTAAAAAGAGTGCTTTGGTGGGGCGGAGATAAATTTGGTGTTGCACGAGTTCAAGGTGCACCAAGGTGCAGGCATGGAAGATGTTGTAATGGGAAATAGTGTGCCAAAGGTTTTAGCACATGACGCGGATCAGGATCACACGACATATAATGTTGCTGTTCAAAGAAGTGCACCCGTGCCTCAAAAAATTTACTAAGTGTTTTTTGGTTGCGTGTAGGAAAAGTGTGTGTTATGTGAGCGTGAAGTGCGCCATGATGTGATCAGTGCGCGTGCAACATGAAAAACTAGTGCACCAAGGTTTTCAACAGTTGGGTGTTTTTTAGCCACTCTCTCTTTTCACATGATTTCTCTCCCTTTTTGATTTTGTAAAATGACAAAGAGAGGGTTTGTGGGATTTGTAGCAATAAGCGAGATATTAAGGATGGTTTACTCGAGAGACAGGGGACCTTCTCGGTTTTGCGAGATCTGGAAGGAGGGATAAGGTGGTTTCCAGATGGTTACAGAATGGTACTTTATTCATTTTAGATTTATCCTTTTGGTTTATAACAACCCTAAAACCTAATAACCAAGAAACAAAACCACAAAAATAACAAGAGTGATAAAATCCACTTACATGATTTTATAAAGGATGAAGGATGACGTTGGGGTCCACAAACTTGAAAAATGACACGTGGGCGTGACAGGGATAGCTGACAAGCACAGAAGAATACTTTTCACAATTTTCAATTCGTGAAAATGACAGGTGTTAAGTGCCTATATATAGAAAATTTGGCATTAATTACCCCACCAAATTTCTTTGGTGCGGTTTACAGAGTGTCGACACGGGTTTGGATGCGCCTTGGCGCAAGTTGGTTAGCATCGACATAAAAGTTTCAGCACCTCAAGCGCATATTCTATGGCGTCAACATGAGAATTTCAGCACCAAAGGGGAAAGAGGGGGCACAATTAAATTGGTGGCAACATGAAGTTTTCAGTGCCAAAGGGAATTTACTTAGCGCACATTTTGATGTGTTGACATGCGATTCTCGCGCCTTAGGCGCACATTTTAGGCACATGTTTAATGATGTTGACATGTCATTTCCTATGCCAAAGGGGCGCAACTTCATTGATGTTGACATGTCATTTTGGGCGCCAAATGATTTTCTAAGGGGCACACATTTCTTGCACCTAGTTCGAAAGGCTGAAAATGACTAAGTTCTTTAAAATTTGATTTTTAAGGGAGTTCTAGGCCATTTCAAACGTCAACCAGAGACTTTTCGGGGGACTAAAAAGAAATTTTGGTATGGTTATCTACAAAATTTGCCTTGTCAATTTTACAGGATAACAAAAATAGACTCCCCTATCCATAGGTAGGCTCCAAGGGGTCCTTTTCCATGAAAGGGAATCTCCCAAAATGAAAAGAGGTCCCAAAATTGCCACATTTAGCCTAAATTCGAGATTGAGCTAAATGGCACAAGGGTTTAAATGATGGGGCCCACCCAAGTAACACTTAGGTGATCCCATACCTCAAACAACATACTTAATTAAACTAAAACACAATTAACACATGTAGGGACCACTAGGTCCCTAAACTAGCTCATTACAAGACTAAAATAAATTACAAATACAAAATTACAATTAGGGGTCACCCGTGGTGCCCAAACACGACATGCCACAAACATATAAGGCTTCACATACAATCAAACATGGCTAGGAATCTACCCAATCACCTACTTGTGCAAAGTGCAACTCAAAAACCACCTTCTCCTGTGCCCTGTAATCTGCACACTCAATGCAAACATTAAACATACCTACCCAATAAAATATATCAATTAAATGATCTCAATAAATCATACATGGATAAATCACACTAACTATACCAAAATAATGTCGGTATAAATGGTTAATGCTAATTATACGCCCGCAAAAACGACGTTATAGGAACTTGCTTCAACCCAACACTTAACCCGAAAATGTGACTATTTTTTTTTATTAGGTTAAAAGAGAAGGTTACGATACAGGGATGCAGCAAGGGTAAATTAATTTACTTACACTACTTAGCTCAGTTTTATGATTGAAGAATTAGGTTGAGTTGAAAGTTACGTGTTAACACCATTATCTCTAGGGTACAATAATCGATAGTTCTATAGGAAAATAGTAAGGTTTAAATTCACTTAATTAGATATTTTCTTCTTTCAAATTAAGTTCAATCCTAACAAGGTTAACCTTATGCTAAATTATTAAATCCATTACTTTAATAGCTTAAAGGATCCTTTAATAAGTTTCTACACATACTAAGGGTTAAAAGGAACATCACACCCCTAGGCAATTAAATGGCCCCACTCACCCATCTACACATACCCTTAAGGATTTTACATTAAACATTTAAATTACATTTATACTTAATAAAGGTAGGGTCAATCCTCCACCATTGGATCAAATCCATCTAAGCCACTAGATCCTAGGGTTCCCATCCTTGCCCTAAAATCCTTATGAAATTCTATTAAAACCTATTCTCATTCTATTCTTCTCATTTGATTCATTTTCTTTTGTTAAATTTACAGGTTGGAGAGGAGGAAGCCATGAGAGAAAAAAGGAAGAAGCCATGGAGGGTTCTACAAGAAGATTTAGTCTAGGTTTAGCTTAGTTTTGTCTTTTATTTATGTAATCTATTTCCTTCAAGGATTGGGAGGAGTTTCCTCCTCCAATCTAGTTTTTTTATTCCAAGATTTTAGTGTATTGGGTTTAAATTTGGGGCAAACCCTACCCCCTTTGATATAAATGAAAGAATGCTTTTAGATTCACCATTTGAGTGTTTTGTTGTCCCATTCCTAAGCATTTATCTTTATTTTACTTGCTGGTAGTAATAGGTTAAATTTTACAACTTAGGAATTAGTGAAATTAAATTTCACGCACAGGCGCGGATCCATGGAATTCTGTCATAAGTGACAGGACCGCCGCTAGAGCAGACGGTGGTTCTAGGACCGCCACCCTGCCAGGGGTGACAAACAATGGACCGCCGCCCTCCAGAGTGGCGGTTGTGAAACCGCCGCCTTACCTAGGTAACAAATACATGACCACCGCCCTACGAGCGATAGTTTTGAGACCGCTACCATATCCTGAGCAGCGGTTATGGGGCCGCCGCTCTGTACAGGGCAGCGGTCCTATTTCTGAGAAACAGAACCTTAAAGCTGAGATTTTTTCAAAAACTTAAAGTTGTCAAAGGATGTAAAAATGCATTATAAGTTGTCTTTGTTCATTCCAAGTTCCAGATTTGAGATTTAGTGCTCTATTATTCATTTCTTAGTTAAATCTAGTCCTTTTAAAGTGTTTTCAATTCTATTAAAATTCATCTACTTACAAGAATAATTTCCATTTGTTTAACTAGATTCTTTCTTCCATTACAAGAGCAAGAAGGAAAATAAATCTATTTCATTACTTGTCATTTCCTTATATAAAATCAACTTTCCCAATGCAATATAATCTAACTTATTTTCCTCTTTCATTTTACTACAATGTTCATTCATTCAAAATAACCATATTAACTTTATTTTCCATACAATGATATTTTGTAAACAAATTCAACTTCTAACAATCTCTACATTTTCTTCTTTCTCACATTTACAATACAATAAATACTCAATGAAAATATACTTTCTTTTCCATTGTAAAATAGATTAATCTTTCAATACAAGCACTATTTTTCTCACAATACATTCAAGATTTCAACAAGGAGAAAATACTTTCTTTTCTATTTGCAAACTAACTTTACAATAACATTCTTTCTTCTTTCTTTTCTCATTTGTTTCTTTCTACATGTAATACAATAACAATAACAACAATTGGATTACAACTTTCTTTTACAAATTCATTACAATTTCCTCCACTTGAAGTGGGAATCCATACAAAATGTAATTAAAGAATGAACTACATTAATACAATTTCTTCCACTCTAAGTGGGTAAAAATACAAGGAAGTTTCACATGGTCACCAACAAGACTCCATTCTCCAACTCCAACAAGATAGCTCCTCCAAGAAGTTTGTTTGATTCACAACAAAATAGGGGAGAGGCAACGCTCTCCACCCAACCAAGATACCCAATGGAGAGGAGAAGCCATCCTCCCCATTGCCCCCGAGCCCCAACCACATTACAATGGGAGAAGGTCTCAACTCATGAAAACTACTAGCTTCCACAATACTTAACATATAATTTCACATTCATTCCAATTACATACAAAACACAACAACAACTCAACAAGAAGAAAACAACAAAGCAACAAGATCACAAGGCTTATCAAGAAAGCCAAAAGAGTAAGACCTATGGGGAGGCCACTTATGCCTCCCAATGGGAATGGGTGCCCACCTAAAAGCCTCCAATGAAAAACACAATTTCCCCTACCAACTCTTATGCCTCCCTCAAGTACCCCTTATACCTCCATACACTCTTATGCCTCCCTCAAAACTCTTATGTCTCCCTCATAATAAGAACAAGAAGAAATGCAAGCATTTCTCATACTAGATGGGGCACCCAACCCAAACTCCCTCCACAAGAAAGTGATCTCTTATGCCTCCCTACAAGAAAAACTCCCCATAGTCTCCTCCCACTCCCAACTTAGGCATTCTACCCACACCCAACAAACATTTCAAAGAATACAACAACATTCAACACAACATATACACACATACAATAAAACAAATAACATAATTTAAACTAAGGTGAAGCTCCTACCTCTCCATGGTAGAGCTTGTTCCAAGTATGAAGTTCCAAACTCCTCCAAAGATCAAGCAAGCATCCACAAGCTCCAAAATTCACAACTCTCTCAAAAACCTCTCACTCTCCAAAATTTCAAGAGACTAAAAATGATCATCCAACCCCAAAACAAGCAACAAGAATTCAATAAATAGAGAAAGGAGAGGGAGGGATGATGTGGCTCCAAGTAGGATGCCACCTCATTTCCTCTCCACTCCACATCACTTGGTCAACCTCATATTCCAAAGCACCATTAATAAGTGGTTGGAGGAATGACAAGAACCTTACACACTCCATCTAAGCCCACTCCCCCAAAGGACAAAATTAAATATTTGAAAGAAAGTGCAATTAACATTTCACCTTTTTAACTTCCCAAAACACCTAAAAGAGCCTAAATTTGACCCCCCAACCCATAGGTAGGGTTGGCATGGGCATTTAAGAGGTGTGGGACAAGTTTGACTTGTCCCACAAGCTTCCAAATTTGGCCTCTAAGGCCAAATTCGAGTTTCCCATGAAGGGTAGAGTGTGCTACACTCAAAACTCAAACACACTTCACTCAACACAAAATCCAAAAGTAAATCAAGCCTAATAAATGAACTCCTTTTTGGTCACATCTTTAATTAGTTTAGGACAAATTCAAATTAGCTTAATTAAGACACTACAACCCATGACTAATAAAGGGGTAAACATATATCCAAAAATCTAAATAATAAAACATGTAAATTTCATTACTAAAGGAAAACACATACTAACATTATCAAAGAGGGAAAATTAAAACAAAACAACACATGACCCCTAGGTCACAATTTTCTCCTAACCAATAATTCTAACACACACACAATTACATGTTGCCATGGTGACCCTAGTTGAATTCTTCTTGAATTCGATGTGGTTGGTCTCCACTCCCCCAATGTTGTTGTGAATATAATATACCTACAAAACAGAGGATACCTCCTTCGGCCTCGTGGCCGTATTAAAACATTCATGTCAAATATGCAATATAAATCTGAAATCAACTATATACGAATTAATATCATCTATGCAAGATACGATATCACTAAAGTTTCTAGCACATTTCCATTCCACATTTTATCCACGTCAAAACGATCACAACATTAATCCAATTATCAAAGGTCTACTAAACATGATTAAATATATCACATGTCAGAAATACAGATAAATAATCATGTCAACAGTATATCAAGATCAACATCAAATGTCTCCAATGTCCATATGCATCATATAAGAATCAAATCAATAACAGTTCAGTATCTCTGATATCTACTAGCATGCTAAATCAAAACTATAATATAACCATAAGTGCAGTCGACAATATCAAAAACAATAATAAAAAAGGTGTCGAAGGGAAGTGGGCACTACACTAATTATATACATCCATACTAACTCAAAATATACTAACCATCTAAGCAACACATGACAACATCCAATTAGCCATTACAATTCAAGTGATAACCAAGTATACGTCAAAACCATAAGTAAATTCATCACATATGAAATGAAACCAACTAAACCATAATATGATGATATCCAAATTCATACCATGCAAGAGCTAAGATAATAACCCACAATACTAGCTTGGCGCTATGCGCCCAAATCACCACAAGTGTCATCAAAAGAACCATAATAAGAGCATATAGTATCCAAATGATGCTAAAGTCCATGTCCATCATCAAATAAAAGTAATGAGTCAACAAAGAACTACCGTAGGAAGAGGTGGGCACTACAATTACAATCTATTGATCTTTACATCTTTGATTATTACAATCCACAATTTAAATTTTATTTATTGAAGAAACCTCTGAGTCTTTTAGATTTTCCACTTTTTGTGAGCAGGTTGTGTCAATTGAAAATGTGAATATTATTGCAACAACTATCTACTTTAAGTGGACTTTTCTTCTTAGAAAAAGGTACAACCGTGTTTGTAGATCAAAGGAGCTTCTACGCTTTTAAGGAAAATATCCTTTGCAAGTCATTTTTAAGGGCATTCTTCACTTTATAGGAAAACTTGCCAACACCCTTCAACTGGTAGGTGATTAGGAAGGATTCTGCTAAGAAAACAACCAAGAAAGCCATGTTAAAGGCCTTTATCAAAGTTGTTAACTACAACTAAATCATGCCCACAAGGTAAATAAAATCATCTTGTTTCTGATATTACTATATTCCCAAGGAATTTTTGATGATATTAACCTATGTCACAAGGTTCGCCGATTTTCAAGCACAAAGTTCAAAAATCGCCGAACTTTATAGCTAGACATGAGATTCACGATTTATTCGTGTTATTCGGCAAAAAAAAAACTCAGCGATGAGATTTAGAAACTGTAATGAGGGTTTTCGAAATTGCGAGGGGTTTCACCTATTAATGTGCTTGCTTGAGTGACACAATGAAATCTGCGAACCGCTACGTTTGGTCTGTGAAAGCTCCAAAACTCAGATGTTGTGAGTCGTGACCATCAAACCTGCCTTGCCGTCCAGACCTGTCCGAAAGATATGTTGTTGTTCGCAAAGGCATTATATGGAGTCACCGCCATTAGTTATTTGGGTCAAGTTGACCATAGATTTAAGTTTTTAGGTTTACGCTTAGTCTTTTTTGAAGTCTTTTATTTATTTATTTTGGTTCGGTTCTTTTTTTTTTTTTATGTTTTCATTGCTTTATTAAATGTTATGTATTTTATTAGTTAGTATTAACTTTTTAATATTTAGAACATTAGCTTTAACTTTTACAAAGTTCAAAGTATTTTAAATTAATTTAATAAATGATATATATTTTTAAATATCAAATATTAAAAATCATGGTTTATAAATGTGGCATTCGAAAATTTTGTGGATTATTTTCTTACAAAAAAATTGTTAATTTATATTAGTCGAATTTAATCACTATTTTTTTTCGCGAATTTTATCCTCGCCGAACTTAATCCAAATTTTATCCTTGTCGAACATGAATACGAACACGAACCTTGTGACTTAGATATTAACTACGCTTTTACTTTACTCAATTATCTCATTTAAGAAAGCTTGCTGAACTTACTCAGCGTGGTCAATTTCTAGCTTTGTCACAACTTTCATATGATTTTGCATTTGAATGATCATTTAATAGCCTAAACGCTTCCTAGAGTATGTATGGCGCTGATGAATATGGTTTTTTTCTTCACACAACAAATATCCCTCATCCTCTGTCCAATGCCGTTGTGCCTATCCATCACGCAGGTTCGCAGTCAATGCGAACCTGCACAAAACTTTGACCGGTGCGGTCTTTCCTTGCACCCAGCCAGTACTCGAACTTGTAACCCCGCGCCCTATTTCACGTGCCTCACCATCTTGCTGCGCACTCACGTTTGAAACAATCCTTTTAAAAAAACTGCAAATGGAAATTTGATGGAATAGGTAACAATGTACTACGTTGTTACCTATTCCGTTAAAACTAATGGCGACGCGACAAACTAATGGCGACATGATGGAAAATACTTTTTCCCTATTGTGCGAACTTGCGTGAGAGATAGGCCTAGCCGTCCAATACTAACAGAAGTTGAAAATGTTGGGGGCCATATTCTCTTTTTGACATAGATCTTCCTTCAGAAATTTAGAAACTTGTACACCGACAATCTCTTTGTTAGGCATATGTTTTCTCCCTGAATATTGTTACTCCTTTGCATCAGTTCCCTTCAAAGGTACACAAAATTGTTCAAAACACAGAGACGTGCCATCTTCCTCTGAACCGACCCTCGCATGTTCCCTATCCCCATTGTGAAAAACTTTACCCCTCCTGTAACATAAGCCTCTTTACAATCCAAATCACATCGCCCTGATTCGTTTCCCTCACAATCCTCCAAAACAACTGATGTCTTATCACCAATCTGTTCTTCTACAGACTCTCACGATTCGACAAATCTACCAGGTACCTCACATTCTTCTTCCAAGCCATCAAATGAATCAACTGACTCTTCATACTCAATATTTGGATCCAGCAATTGCTTTACAAAACTAATGCATTGTTCGTTATCAGGAATCCGATTCTCTAAAGTGAGAAAAATCTTTACGAGCGGTCTCTTCCATGGAAGTAAAATTAGAATTACCTTCCTTCAAATTCATATGTGAAGAATCAATCTCTGAGTCCCTCCAGTAATTATTCTGAGAAACCTCTAAGAGGTCCTCAAAATCGGAACCCCGACCGAGAAATGTGATCGAGGGGACTCTTCATCCTGCACATAATTTAGAATTTTTCGCATAACTAAACGTGGAACATCAATTTCCACACCTCTGCACCCCTCTCAAAAAAATAAGAAACTAAAAAATTTAAAAACTAACCTTGGATTTGTGCATGTCCATCCAACCAACAGAGACATCCATGTCATTGGAAATTATGTTAAACAACACGCACAAAATAAAAGGAGAATGAATTTAAAAATGTAATGATTCCTCATAATAATAATAAAAAAGGAGTTAAAAGAAAATCTACTCGTGACAGCGGGTCATTAAGAAAGATTATAATAATGTTGAAAATGTCATGAATTTTCAAGTGCGAGTGTAGTATCACAACTAGCACACAACAACATGGCAACAATGAGATTGAGGGTAAGTGTTTTTCAATTACCTGGTTTGATTCTTGGAGATTATTTTTAGAAAGAATAAAAACCTATTTCCCAGTGTGAAATATGTTTTTAATTGAAAAATTAGAAATTCCTGTGTTTTGGCCTTTTTAAAGGCTGATGCCCTTGTGAAGTTTGGGGATTTCAATGAGTTGCTGTCAAAAAAGCACCATCTTCGTTTACATTTTTAGAAGGGGTCCTTGCCATAGGCATTCAGGTAACATTTTTCGTGGGTTATCAAAGGTAAATTCAAGGTTATCAACAAAATATTACGTCAACGCTTCTTCCCTCAAATGATGCATCCTACCTTGCTACTGAAATAGACATGCTAATTGCATCTGCAATTTGACTTTTATTATTGTGTTGCAGTTTTTTAAGTTAATAATGTTTAAGACCAATGTTTCTTTTGACTTGCATAGTTGAACTTAGTGGAGAAAATTCCACTTCTATTTTAATGCAATAGTAGTGTAAATAGGGACTACATTGAGGATATACTCGGGGAAGTTTAGTATGTCCCATGTTCCGGTAGCCACAACTACTCTTGCAACGCTAATTGGTTTTGTAGCTCTAAAATAGTATTCTTAACAATATTTTCTTGCATCTTAAATTGAAATATATCTTTGTCATGTTAGTTAGAAACCTCTCACATAACCCTGCTCTAGAAGTTATGATCCTTGAATTATTATAAAGTGCATATCTCCAAGTTACAAATTGGTTGCTCAATGTAAATTATAAAATAAAAATTAGAAATAGCTTTGGTGACCTCTAAGAGAATAACTTCATCTACGTCTCATAATTCATAAACCATTAGATCTCATGGATCTTAATAAACTTCTCTGCACGTGCACTTATTTGCAATTCTGTAGAATTCCTGCTATCAATATGCTTATCGATATGTTTTCAGTGATTTCTCAAATGAAGACTATTCCTTATAGTTATGATCATTCCTTTTTGACTTTTTCTATGCCTTTTTGATTAAAATTTAAAATCTCTTTACAATGTGTACAACCTTATTGGAACAAAAAAAAATTTGTACATTTTACAATCGCATAATATACATGTCTAAATGCTTTTGTGCAACTTCTTGCTCAAGATATCATTAGAATGCTTCACTTCATCAGAACATATACATTACAATACTTGTTTCTATTCTTCCACATTTTATCACTTAAAACACAATAAACAACCAAACCCTCAACTTAAAAAATACGGTTTAATCTTCCAAAGATCGTAAACAATGTTATAAGCACAAAGGACTTGGGGGTTGAATTAGTCCTACAATAAATTTCCTTTCATTTACCAAAACATACATTCATCCATTTGATTTTTTAAACAACATCCTCTTAGGAAATAAGGGATAAAATACGCGGAACAATCCCAAATGAATGCAATAAGTAGAAACTAATATGCGTAAAATATTACGAGATCTAAAATAAAAGTGCGTAATAAAAAGAACACAACATAAAGAGACAATATTTAACATGGTTCACCCAATTTGGGACACGTCCACCAAGAATCAATTGCTCAAATTTTATTAAAACAACCTATCTCTCAATCAATACCCAAATCTGTTTGGAGCTATGCTCAACAAACTCTTTTGAATTCACACTGAATTCACACACATATGCAATGTTACATCAACCCTACCATATGCAAAAAGAACATAAATAGGCTCTTTGCTTAAGCAATTTTACAATACCATGGGTACCAAAACCATAGGCCAAAACCGTCCATAAAATTATAGGTCAAAAATCTCGCCAATATGAGAGCACGTTTTGTGAAATATCGGGCACTTTTTTCGAGGCCAAAAAGCTGTGGATAGTGTACAATAATTTTAGTGTAAAGTCTTCAACACTTCCACAAGAAAAACAGGCTCCATAAAATAACACATCCATGATCATGTGTGCTTATTAAGATATGAAAAATCAACAACAAGAGCAATAAAGTAAAGTACTCAACACAAGAACACCATATGTAAGTAGAAAACCCTCATGGGGAAGAAAACCCACTAAAACTATGCTTATATTACTCAAAGTAAAGTAATTTAGTGTAGCACCAACTACACAAGGAGCACCAACCCCTGATTTAGTGAGGCACCAACCCCACAAGGAGTACCAACCCTACAAGGAACACATTTCGTGAAGCACCCACTCCACAAGGAGGCTACAACCCCTAGGATAACCAAACACCAACTCAACCACCCGAAGATATCTCGATCTCTCGATTTTTCGCTACCACAACTGATGGAGATCACTTATTCATCTCACAAACCCTAGGTCAAGCCCTAAGTCTTCAATCTTGCACTATCTTCACTTATCAAAGCTCTAATCATATGCACACATGCTATCTAATATTCATGAACCTATCATTATATTCCTTCTTCTTCAAATTATGTTATCATACTTGTAAAATATCTTCCTCTAGGTCGCACACCTTCCCTCCAAGGGAACTAGTTCAAAAATGAACTAAATAAACACTTAAATATGCTTTTCTTCCTTCCAAACCAAAAGAGGTTGGTCCTTCATGATAATTTCAACCCATACATCTCTATAAAATTTATAAATTTGAATTACAATAGTTACATATGACCCAAATAGGTCGTCTAGCTAAAACCCTCAATACATGTGCCAAAAATGGCTCAAAACCCCATGGGCACATTCTTAAAATTACCCTTACATCAAAAAATACTTAGTCATGATCCAAAACCCTTTAAATATGAGTAAAATGTCATAAAAATTCATACATTCTTTAAATTAATATCAACCGATCAAATTATTTCATTTACTGGGCCCAGTTCCTTTTAGAAATCTCAAAACAATTGTTTCCTACACCTTCCACCACCCTTGAAACTTCATCTAATCACCAAATAACTTATAATCAACCAAAAATATTCTATGTGACCATTTAAAATAAATTTTATAACTTTTAGAACACTTCTAATCATGTTATAAGTAATGAAAAATCATTCACTTCAAACCACATAAACATTTTCCTTCACCGAGATCAACTCCGCCAAAACGATGTTTCCAAAAGTTAGCTCATAAAGTCATTTATAAATACATTCAAGACCTAAAAATGGATTACAAAATTCATCCATATAAACTTTATAGGTAATAGGAAACATCATCCAATCCATATCATGCTTTAAATATCACCAAAGTTTCACCAAAACAGTTTATGTCCCGAACGCCAAAACCTTCATGCTCAAAGAATGACTTGGAAACCCCTCCATATGAAATCATCATGAAAAATCCATATATCAATGGAAATATATCTGAATCTAATTTCCAAAAAACTTGAATCACCTCAAAACTTCACATGTAGCTCAAGTTATGCTCATTTTACTGAACCTTGCTATTTGAGACCCCAAAACTACCCTTTGACCAGTCAACTTGTTTGGACCTCAAAACACCATGAAAATGTATGAAATTTCTCTTGAAAACTCAATTTACATCAATAAAAATTCCAATCATCATGCACCATCCATTTTTCATTCTACTCCCTTGGACCAACTTGTTCGAAAACCTTATTCTTCATAAACTGCGATTTTTAGGTGGGGCCCACATATCACCATGACCTCAACCATAAATTTATGGAAATCCTAAGGATTTATCTACAAAATTCAATCATCAATTTTTATTAACCAATCAAAACTGTTAATATACTTCACTTTCAACCAACATCTCCTAGCTAGGGTTTAACTAGGATTTTAGACCACTTTACCTTCTTAACATTCGTTCATAAAAACTTGACAATAAAATAACCTTATTATTTGTGTAAAACATTATAAAATCACCATATAATATTCCTTGAAATCCAAAATTTCTGATGCAAAGCACACTATTCACAACAAGGATTTGAAGTTGTACTTGAATCGAAATGCACTAGATTTTGACCTTGTCTCACAAAATCAGTCATAACTAGAAAAATACACATCATGGGCACCTAAAATTTTTCTGATATCATCATGAATCATACCTATAACATATAAAATCATCAAAATATCAATTCCATGGCTCAAACTCTCCATTCACTAAGACGACCTATGCTTCGTCTTGATCTTCACTATAGAAGCTAGGGCCAACTGAAATAATGCAATAAATGAACAAGAAACCTCTAAAAATTACCCAAACATACCTCATATTCCATGATACACCTGATTTCATGCTTCCATGAGCTCATCTAGCTCCAAACCACTCTGTCACTCCTCCAAGCAAGCATACCTGCTCCCAATGAGCACTTGTAACCAAGTGATCTACATGTACCTATACCATACCATTACTGTGAGTGCTCAAGAACCATAAAATCATTCTATAAATCATGTCAACATGCTTCCCAAGCAACCAAGAAGATCATATTGCCAAGCAACACCTCCTAGGCACTTGTATAGGCTTGCTGCAAAGCAAGCACACATCACTGAATCCCAATGTAACATCTGCTATACATATGTACCAGTATGTTAGCATCATATACATCATCACGGAATAATCCTACAACATTCATTTTGTCATTAATGTGGTTTTGAATCAATGAAAAAACCTATTAGGACCATATGCCAACACACAACTCTTGTCATTTTGCTTTCAAGAAAAACAAACAAACATGACTAAAAATTTTATACCATAAAAGCAATCATGCAAAAACATAAAATCCAACATATCCCTCTTGCGACATGCATGACAGGAACTAGCCACCTCGCGGCTCTTGTTTCTCCTACTTTTATTCAAGTTTCTCTCTCCTCCTATTTATCAATGGCATGTTTCCTTTTTCTCTCTCCTCCTATTTATTAATGTTATTTTTCCATTTTCATATAAGAATGGTCATTTGAATTGTGGCATTTTTCATCCATTTTTGTATAGTACTAGTAGTGGTAATCATTTGAGTTGACAATGGTGTGAGCACATATTCCAAAAAAATCCCAACAGAAAAAGGGCCCTATACTTTATATTGCATTAAACAAAGGCAAGCGAATTTGTTTCCTTGACCTTCCACCTAAAAATGAGCCTCTTAAAGTAATTGTACCACTGATAATTAGAAAATCTAGAGTTGTAATTTATTATAATACCAAAAATCCTAATTTATAAGTTTAAATATATCATATTATTTTGTATATTGTAAGTATTCATTATTTCATTATTGTTTTTACAAAAAAATGGGGTCAAACAAATTAGGTATATTTATATGTGAGGTTCAAACAAATTATTCTATTTTGGAAAAATAAAATTGACTCTTAAACTCTATTTTATAATTATGAAAAAGTCGATTCATTCGAAAATCATTGTGAAAGGCAAAAATATATATTTATGCTAATAGGTGTTTTCCAAATTAGAATGAGTCCAACTAACATTGATAGGCCGTAACAATGTGGATTGGTTTGGTCATCGCTGTATGAACATATCACAACCATCAACATGACACGCAAAAATGACCAACTCTTGGTTGTTTAACACTGGAGGACCTTTATTGATTCGTAGAAGTGGATAAATTTGTGTTCAAGAACAATGGGTCTAACTTGGTTATTGATCAAAGTGAAAAATAATATATACTAAGGAACTCACCCTTCAACATCTCCTTTGAGGGATTGTAAGGCATATTTGGAAAATATGGGGTAATATACAAATTTCACATAGGCACCATCAAGGACACTAGAGGCATCATCTACATTGTGTAGTGCCCCATATTTTGGAACTCAAACCAAACTCAAATGTTTGAAAATCCATGCAAATTTTATTTTATTTTTTAAATTTATTATAAATTATTTATTCCTCAACTATGTTTGGGCTATAACACGTAGTGTACTAATACTATTTTATTTTCCATTATGTTTCTAGGTGACATACTCGTTTGTCTAGCTTAAATTAAATTAAATTAATTTAGAAAAAGGAACATTCATTAGGCCACCCAAGCCTACCATATCCCTTAATTAACTTAAAAGGGACCTATGCCCAATATTTGTTCATTTAATTAATTTACTAAATACACCCCTTTTTCATTAAGTCCACAAGTTCATTTGAAGGATCACTAGGTTTCCCACTAGTTAGTTTTCCCCAAAAATTTAATTTATACCCCCAACTCCCCATGGTTCCTAGTTAAATCCCCTAAGTCCCCTTTTAAATTAATTACCCAATACCCATAAAATATCTATCCCACCAATTTAAAGTTATAGGGTTTAATTTGGGCCCTTGGATCCTTTTTTAACCCTAGATCTTAGGGGTTTCCTACAACCCTAATCCTCATCTTTATGTTTCTCCTTTTTACTTATGTTTTGATTATTTTATCCTCAATTTCACATGTAAACCTAGTAAGGAGGAAGAAGGCCATGGAGGCCATTTGGGAGCTTCATTTCCTTAGTGAAAAATTTTCATGGAGGGGCAATACCCCTATGTCATTATTTTTGGATTTAGATTTTGGATCGGGGTTTTCAAGCCCATTTTTTTTTTATTTCCATTAAGTAGGGTTTCATTTTTATTTTCTTTTATATATATATATATATATATATATATATATATATATATATATATTAACAAAACATATTTAATTCACAGGTTACACTATGGTCATAGCCTTGTGCGAGGGTTTGCACGGTGGGCAACGTGGCCACGACAATGGGGTTTGGGTGAGGGGAGTGTGTGGTGTGGTTGTGACCACACCACACCATGGCTCCATTGCAGGAAAAGGGGGTGACATTTCCGGTCTCCCCCAAATCTATGGCTTTCATTTGTTTATTCCACTATTAACTCAAACAACACAAACAATCCTTTTGCAATATAAATGACACACACACACACACACACACACACACACACACACACACACACACACTCACTTCTATATGTAAATACATTTAAATATTAGAGCATAAGGGGATAGTCTCGATAATCTTTGGTTTCTAACATTTTCTCTCATATTTAAATATATTTGAATATATGTGATGAAGCGCGCATACACACACACACACACACACACACACACACACACACACACACACACACACACACACACACACACACACACACACACACACACACACACACGTGTGTGTGTGTAAAAATGAAATTCTTTAATTATGCTTTGAATGATTTTACGAGAGATATAAAGGATGGAAAACACCATGAAAACCTAACTTTATTATAATCCCCTATCTTATTTTCTTTTAGGAAGAACAACTCATAAGATAGAATAATGGTGTAATAATTTCAAGAGTAAAAGATAAATTAAAATTGGTCACACTTTGGGCACAAGATGCAAGAGATTTATACAATGAGAAATCTTTCAACTATAGACTTTATTGATACTTTCATGTCACTAAATTAATTGAGAATATAGATAGGAGATTGAGCTAAATTTATAGCATGTCTACTATATTCCTATTCTCAAAGTTTACCATAATGAGAACAATAATTGTAACAAAATAATCTACTTTTTTTTTTAAAATTTACAAAGCTTAAAACTCCATTAACACTTTACATTTTAATACTAAGATATGCTTAGATGTGCAATAACTAAATCTCCTTTATTTACTTCCACAACTCATAAAAGCAAGAACATCATTTGATAAACAAAATGAACTAAGTGAAACTCTTTTCTCTCAAAACAATAAGCTAATCAAATAGAGTATGGGTAACAAATTTATTGAACTCAACATACATCCATTCCTTCAAAGCTCCATTACCATACAATAGAAAAATCAACCTCCCAATCCCCATAATCCAAGCCTTACAATATTCATTTCAATAGATAAAAGCATACCCAAAACTTCCATTAAATAAGGTTTACAAACATGCAACAAATGCAAGGATAGGAGTCTACTACAAAATGTAGAAATAAGTTTATAATATTCCAACCCTTATTCTCAAAGAGAGGATAAAATGACACAATATTTCAAGTGCAAGGATTCAAGCTTCTTCTCAAGATAGGAGAAGAAATAAAAATTATTACAACATCATTACAAAATCATACTAAAATGCAAGAGGACAAGCCTCCCCAAAATGGGGAACAACATGCCAAATTTTCCAACTTTTTCTTCCATGCTCCAAGTGTATTTTTCCAAGCTTCCACACCATAAGAGAGTCTTCAATGCACAAGAGAAAAGGGTCCTGGTTTCCTCCCAACCAAATGGCATCATCACATGCCATCTCCACCAAATGGAGGACATGCTAGCCTCCCTCCAAGCCCATGGGAGAGAGATAATGCATGCCTCAAGATTGCACAAGGGGCAGAAAAAGGTGATAACACATACATTTTCAATGTAAAAAAACCATAAGAACACCAAGAATCACAAGAGGATAAATCCATGTTTTCCTCAAAGGGGAAGAGTGGCAAGGAGCCCATAATAAGCCATATTGTGAACCAACCATAGGAACACTAAAATAATCTCCATAATACCCTCCTTATCTCTCCATTCAAAATACCCTCCTTATCACTCCATCCCAAACACCAAGCCTGGTTTCCTTGCATGGTTTCCTTGCAAGGATGGAAGAGGAGGTTCAAACCATATGAACATTCCTTCTTCCATCAAACCATATGAGGGAGGAAATAAAATAAACCATATGAGGTGGTGTAGGAAATAAAAATATGATGGATGGAGAAAATAAGAACAACCAAGATTTACAAAGACACCCACAACAAACATGCAAACATTCAAGAAACCAAAAACCATTCTTTTCTTTTGCACATTATATCAAAGAAAAAAACCAAGAGGTAAGAAGGCCTACCTCAATAATAGCTATCCAAATTCAATAACAAAAAACACTCCCAAGCTCCAAGCTCCAAGCTCCAAGCTCTCTCCAACTCCAATAGTAAAAATGACAAGAAAAAGTTCATACCCCTCTCCATGAGGAGGTATAAAAATAAGAAACAAACAAAAATCCTCACAAATGAGAGGGTGACATGTGTCACCCATCTCATTCTCCAACAAAATATTCCCAAAATCACAATGAGCATAAAACAAAACACATTTTAGGAGGTAATATCCTAAATTTCCTAAAATTCCAATAAGCCAACACACTTCAACTTTTAAGAAATCAAAAAATCAACCACACTTACAAGATGGTGACAAGAGAGGGGTCAAATGGGAGGGAAAATCCCATTTGACCTTGAAAAGAGACCCCTACCCATAGGTAGGGTCCAAGGGGTTCATTTTAATGTAAAGGAGACCCCCAATGTGAAAAGAGGCCTTACAAATGCCACATTTATCCCAAATTCGAGATTGGGTAAAGTGGCTCAAGGGTAGAGGTGGTGGGGCCCACCCAAATGATGATTAGGTGGTCCCAAACCACTAACAACAAGATTAATTAACATAAAACATCTCTAATGCATGTAGGGACCATTAGGTCCCTAAACTAGCTTATCACAAGGCTTAAACAAATTAAAATTAACATAGATACATTAGGAATCACCAATGGTTTCCAAACATGAATACACCACAAATAAACAAGGCTACACAAAGATCATGCATGGCTAAAAGACTCAACCCAGTCAACCGCTTGTGCAACTTGAGATGCAACTTTAAAACCCACATTTTCCTGTGTGACTTTGTAATCTGCACACTCAATTCACACATTAAAACATACCTACTCGATAAAATAAATTAAATAAATAATATCAATAAATCAATCATGGATAATCATTCTAACTATACAACAATCAATGTCTGTATGGAATGATAAGCACTAACAACATACACCCATAGTAACTCAAGTTATAAGATCCATCTAAGAACTTGCATGATAACATTCAATTTACCATTATCAACTAATGATATCAAAGTATACGACAACATCATATATCCATCCATCATATATGAAATAAAACTAATTGTATCACAACCTACTAGTATCCAAAACCATATAATGCAAGAAACTAAGATAATGATCATAATGCTAGATTGGCGCTATGCGCCTAATCATCACATGTGTCACCAAATGATCCATAATGAAACCACATAGTATCCAAATAGTACTAAAATCCATGTCCATAATCTAGTAAAAAAATTCAACAAATGAACTGATGCAAGAAGAGGTGGGCACTACATCCCCCTCTCCTAAGATTAGAATTCCTCTTGGAAGTCACTTGAAAGAGATAAGGATATCGAGCCCTCAATGGTGTAACATCCTCCCAAGTAGCTGTTGTCTCATCATATCGGTCCCATTGTACTCTAACTTGGTTCTAGTCCCGCCCCCGAAGGGCCAATCTCCTATGCTTCAGGATACGCACATGGGCTCCAGTATCCACTATCCTTCATCCTCCACCTGTAATGTTGACCAAATCAATACATGAGAAATATCAGGCACATATCTATGTAAAACTGAAACATGAAACACATCATGGGCCCGAGCTAGGCGTGGTGGCAAAGCTAAATGGTAGAAACTGGACCTACAACCTCCAAGATCTCAAATGGCCCCACAAAGTGAGGTGAAATCTTATAACCCTTTCCATAACGGATTGGGCTCTTATGTGGCCGAACTCTCAAGAATACTTTGTCACCAACTATAAAGTGACATTTGATCCTCTTGGTGTCTGCATATGCCTTTTGGCGTGCTCTAGCCTTCTTCAAGACACTGCCTAATCAAAATAACCTACTGCTCCAAGTCCTGAAGGTAAGCTAGCCCAAGTACAACCCTGTCATCTAACCTATCCCAACTCAAAGGTGTCTTGCAAGGTCACCCATAAAAAGCCTGATAAGGAGCCATGCCGATAGAACTGTGATAACTTTTTGTAGGAAAAATTGACAAGGTGTAAGTAATCCTCCCACTTCTTTTGCTAATCCATCACATACATCCTCAACATATCCTCAAGTACTGATTAACCCTCTCTTATCTTCCCATCTATCTCTGGGTGGTATACTTGAATTGAAATTGATCTAAGTTCCTAGAGCGGTCCCAAAGAAGTCTAGAAGTTTGAAGTGTAGATGGTGTCCCTATCATTAATAATGGTCCTAAATCTTTGCGATCTTTGGCAATCCCATGCATTATAGGCTTTGAAAATATCCTCCATAAATACTTTGCAATGGCGAGTACATTATAGGTGACCTTGGTTGGAGAAAAGTGCGTAACCTTGGTCAACTTTTCCACAATGACCATGATGGCATCATGATGGTAAGAAGACATAGGGAGACCAATAATGAATTCCATGGAGATGACATCCCATTTCCACTTGGGAATTTCATGAGGATATAAAAAGTCCTTGGGATGAGAATGCTCGAACCTTGACCCTCGACACTCAAGAAACGAGATACAAAATCTGCTATATCTAAACGTTGGAGACTAGGACAATAATACAACTCTCTCAAGGTCAATGTGCATCTTCTTCACTCTTGGATGTGCTGCATATGGGGCTCGATGAGCCTTTGAAAGAATAAATATGCAAATATCACCTATCTTAGGCACATAAATGCACCTCTGAAAGTGAAGAGACCATCTCCCTCTAAAATACATCCTGTATACTTGCCCTAAAGAACCCTAAGACCCAAACATCTTACTTTGCACACCCTCATAAAATCTATCCCCTGGAAGATGTTAAAGAATCTTGCCTCGAAGGTCTGATTGTAGTGTCATAGTAGAAATCACATGTCATCATCTACTTTAGGCATTTGCGATGACATTCTCCTTTTCCTTTATATACTGGATGTCCATGTCATACTCACAAAACTCCATCCAACCATTAAAAGGTTGAGGTGATAAAATGTGCTAAAGGATGTGATGATCAGTCCTCAAAATAAAGGTCCACCCAAAAGGAAATGACGCCAACACACTAGAGCGTGAACTACTGCTGCAAGCTCAAATCATGGGTAGGATAGTTAAGCTCATAATCCTTGAGCTTACGTGACTCAAAAGAATGACCTAATGCTCCTGCATGATAACTTCTCCCAAAACATCTAATGAAGCATTGGTGTAAACAAAAATTCTCTAGTCGGATCCAGAATACAAGATAGGTGTCGTGGTCATTCGTTGCTCCTTAAGTAATTGAAAATCCTACTCACATTTTTGACTAGTAAAATTTCTTCCCTTTACGTTAAAGAGAAGTAATATGATGCACAATCCTAGAAAAGTCTTGAACAAATTTGCATGTAGTAATATCTCCCATGAAACTCCTCACCACCATCACTAATGTGGGTGTTGGCCAATCAAGAATGGCTCAATCTTAGAGGGATCTACCAGAGATACCCTCACCTAAAATGATGTGACCCAAGTACTGAATCTCTAACTGAAAGAAACTACACTTCTCTAGGTTCCCAAAAAGCTTTTGATCTCTCAAAACCTGTAGCACCTTATCTCAAATGCTCCTTGTGTTCCTCCTCTGGAATGAGAAATATATCAATATATCATCCAAAAACACCAAGACAAAGCGTCCAAAAAGGTCTTGAAAACCCCATTCATGAGGCTCATGAAAACAAATGGGCATTAGTCAAACCAAAAGGTACAATAATGAACTCATAATGCCCATAATGAGTGTGGAAAGGTGTTTTGTGAATATTGCATCTGCAATGCACAACTGGTGGTATCTTGACTTGAGATCAATCTTGGAGAACACTATGACCCCATCATCTGATCAAACAAGTCATCAATCCTTGGAAGTGGATAAATTTCTTTATTATGACCTTATTAAGCTACCTAAAATCAACACAAAGTCTGAGAGAACCATCCTTCTTCTTCACAAAATAACTAGTGCCCCCAAGGAGACACACTAGGGGAATGAGGCCCTTCTCTAATAACTCCTCTAGCTAAATCTTGAGCTCATGAAGCTCTGAGTCATCATTTGATAAGGTGCCCTAGAAACTGGTGTTATCTCTTGGTACTAGGTCTATGGTGAAATCCACCTCTCTACGGGTGGTAATCCAGAAGCTCACTCAGAAACACATCTGCAAACTCCCTCAATACCACATGCTCATCAAGAGGTGAATGATCTGGAGTAATCTCTGATCGATCACTAATCATAATCAAACATCTAAAACCCTTGTGCATGCTCCATTTGAGTTACTTATACGAGATCATACACAAGGAAATAGGCCTATGCATCCCAGAAATAACAATTGAATTCCCAAGGTCATCCTAAACTCAATGATCTTACTTCTACAAGTCTACTTTGGCCTGATGAGACTCAAGCCAATCCATGCCTAGAAAAACCTCATAGGATCCTAAAGGTAACACTCGAAGGTCCAAGGTAGTGGAGAATACTCCCAAATCGAGTACACAACTCTCCACGTAGGTATCCACTGCAAGTTTGGCCCTAGAGGCCAACTCAACCTACTAACTATTTGGATTCTTAGCCACCACTAGCCCACATTGGTCCACTATAGATGGTGATATAAATGAATCTGATGCTCCTGAATAAAAAAGTACTGAGATAGAAATACCCCTAATAGTACTTGTAGTCTCGATAACCATGGCTTGATGCTCGATTTAATGGTTATCCACTTCTGCATAGACACGATGAGTGCATCCTACGTCTTCCACTATTTTCTCTAAGGTAGGGGCTCTCCTATCAATGGTGGTGGATTTTTGTGTGGACACATACACATGTAGTGATCGGGGTCCCACAAATAAAACATCCTACTAGTCCTCTCTCTGTGTAGGGGTCCCTCTGTAATCTAGTGTACCAAATCAGACTTGGTCCGAATCTAGCATCTAATTGTAGTACATGGTGGATATACCTATCTAGTTCCATGTCTCCTATCTCTACCCACTCTAAAACCTCCTCGAACTCTTCCCTCTTTACATACTCTTGTTGCCTAGTCCTCTCGCTACTTGTGTGTATGGTGCTATGCGATTGTTCTTGGGTGTGTGACATGGAGGGTCTCGAATTACTTTGTGGATGCCTAAATCCTCATCTCTAGGGGGTGGTGCTATACCCCATGACCTCTAATCCTGGAAATAGCATCCTCTCCTGAAACTTACCCTTAGTCCTATCTTTGTGCTCTTGGGCCTTGCTCCTATTCTCCTCAGCTAAGTAGGCCTTCTCCACGACCTTCTCAAGTGTCGGAGGAGATAACATCTTAATAGCCCTAACTAAGTCTACATTCAGTCCCAAATAAACCTGTTGACTTGTAATTTCTCATCCTGAAGATAATCAACATACTACAATAAATCTAGAAATCGAATCTCATATTGTGCAATCATGCCTAACCTTTATCGAGAGGTCATGGAACTCATCGATCCTCTTTTGAAAAAAATGTCTTAGACATGTATCGGGATCTAAAGTGCTCCTCAAACAACTCCCAAGTCACCGAATCTCTGTTAAATGGAGCTTTCACTCCTCATTCCTCCACCATATTCACCTTTACGTCACAGAGGAGGTGAATAATGAACCTAGCCTTGACATTGCTCTCATATGAGTGCAGTCCAAAGCAACTGTCGAGGCTTAGGAGCCATGACTCGATCCCAAATCCATCTATTATTCCACTATATGTGGGTGGCTGTAGATGAAGAAGATCTCTAATCACACTACCTATGTCATGATCCCGACGCTAATGTCTGCCCAACCATCCCCACATCTGGTGAATGTGGTCATCCCTCATGAAGTGGTCCCTCAATGCTGAGAGTGGCTCCAACAAAGAGAGGCCACTCTCTCAAAGTGAATGGAGGAGATACTACTGAGACCTATCCCACCTCCTCAGAGTGTTATGCTGATGTGGCTCAGTGTGTGCCCTCATTTAGTGGTGTATCCTCTCTGGAAGCTCTAATCTCCTCTCCTGGCTCATGTTGTGTAGGAGACACTACATTGTAAATTGTCATCATTTGCTTATGTAATGCCTCCAATATGTGGTCCTAACTCAGGGGCACGTGTCTCGGGCGTAGGTGACCTACATCCCAAATTCCCTTGACTTGATGTCTCGTACCACGTGTAGGCATCCTGTGTACAAAAGAAAGGGAAAGTTTATGAGTTTTTGCGAGGTAGCGGAAATGATTAAATGGGTTACGTTTATTGATTTAACCATTATTAATTTAATTTTACAATTACCTAGAGCATCCGGTGTTGTAAACCCAGCTTTGATACCAGATGTAGTGCCCCATATTTTGGCACTTGAACCAAACTCAAATGTTTGAAAATCCCAAATTTATTTTTAATTATAAATTATTTATTTCTCATTTAGTAGTTTGGACTATAACATGTAGTGTACTAATACTATTTTATTTTCCATTATGTTTCATGGGTGACATACCCCTTTGTCTAGCTTAAATTAAATTAAATTAATTTAGAAAAAGGGTTCCATTCATTAGGTTACCCAAGCCTACCATATCCCTTAATTAACTTAAAGGGACCTATGACCAATATTTTTTCATTTAATCAATTTACTAAATGCACCCCCTTTTACCATTAAGCCCACAAGTTCATTTGAAGAATCACTAGGTTTCACACTAGTTAGTTTTCCCCAATTTATTTAATTTATACCCCCAACTCCCCATGGTTCCTAGTTAAATCCCCTAAGTCCCATTTTAAATTTAATTTACCCAATACCCATAAAATATCTATCCCACCAATTTAAAGTTGTAGGGTTTAATCTAGGCCCTTGGATCCTTTTATTTTCAACCCTAGATCTTAGGGGTTTCTAAAACCTAATCCTCATCTTTATGTTTCTCCTTTTTACTTTGTTTTGATTATTTTCTCCTCATTTGCATAGGTAAATCCAGGGAGGAGGAAGAAGGCCATGGAGGCCATTTGGGAGCTTCATTTCCTTAGTGAATAAATTTTCATGGAGGGGCAATTTACCCTATGTCATTATTTTGGATTTAGATTTTGGATCTAGGTTTTAAGCTCTTTTTATTTTAAATTTTATTTCCATTTACCGGGGTTTTCTTTTGGTTTTATTTTATTCATATAGATGTATATATACATTGAAACCCATATTATATTTATGTATATATATATATTAAAAAGGTAGATACCACTATTTGATTCACATGTTCAACACCATGATATGATGGTGATGCGCTTGTGCGAGGGTTTGGCACGGGGTGGGGTGGCATGTGGCCGTGACGAAGGGTTTAGGTGAGGGAAGGGTGTGGTGTGGTCGTGCCACACCACATAGTGGCTCCATTGTATGGAAAAGGGGGTGGGGGGGCGCATGTACTGGCATCACTGTTCCCCAATCTTTACTTTCATTTGTTTTTATTCCACTTTAATAACTCAAACACACATTTACACAACACTATCCATAATATTTACATACATTAAAACTATTTTAATCATATATATATATAATGACATTCTTTAATTCTGGTTTGAATGATTTTATAGAGATAAAAAGGATGGAAAGCACCATAAAAACTAATTTTATTAAATCCCCCTTTCTTATTTTCTTTTAAGAAAAACAACTCATAAAATAGAATAATGGTGTAATAATTTCAAGAGTAAAAGATAGATTAAAATCATTCACACTTTTGGGCACAAGATGCAATATTTATCCTATGAGAAAAATTTCAACTATAAACTTTATTGATCCTTTCATGTCACTAAATATCTTGAGAATATAGATAATGATAAATAAAACTATTTATAAATGTCTACTATATTCCTATTCTCAAAGTCTATCAAAATGAGAGCAAGAATTACATGAAATAATCTATTTTTTTTTTTTTTGTATTTTTACAAAGCTAAAAACTCCATTAACACTTTACATTTTAATACTAAGATATGCTTAGAAATGCAACAACAAAATATCCTTTCTTTACTTCCACAACTCATAAAAGTAGGAACATCATTTGATAAACAAAATGAACTAATAAGTGAAACTCTTTTCTCTCAAAACAATAAGCTAATCAAATAGAATATGGGTAACAAATTTATTGAACTCAACATACATCCATTCCTTCAAAGCTCATTTCATACAATGATAAAAATCAACCTCCCAATCCCATAATCCAAGCCTTACAATATTGGTTTCAAAGATAAAAACATAATCATGAACTTCCATTAAAACAAGGTTTACAAAACATGCAACAAATGCAAGGATAGGAATCTACTACAAAATGTAGAAATAAGTTTATAATATTCCTAACCCTTCTTCTCAAAGAGAGGATAAAATGAAACAATACTTAGGCAAGTGCAAGGATTTTAATATTCTTCTCAAGATAGGATAAGACTTAACAATTATTACAACATCATTACAAAAGCATACTAAAATACAAGAGGACAAGCCTCCCAAAATGGGGAACAACATGCCAAAATTTTCCAACTTTTTTCCTCCATGCTCCAAGTATATTTTTCCAAGCTTCTACACCATGAGAAGGTCTTCAATGCACAAGAGAAAAGGGGTTTGGTTTCCTCCCAACCAAATGGCATCATCACATGCCATCTCCACCAAATGGAGGACATGTTAGCTCCTCCAAGCCCATGGGAGAGAGAGAATGCATGCCTCAATATTGCACAAATAAGGGGTAAGACAAGGTGATAACACACACACACACACATTTTCAATACAAAACAACCATAAGAACACCAAAATCCACAAGAGGATAACTCCATGTTTTCTTCAAAGGGGAAGAGTGGCAAGGAGCCCATAATAAGCCATATTGTGAACCAACCATAAGAACACTAAAATAATATCCATAATACCCTCCTTATCACTCCATCCCAAACACCAAGCCTCCTCCTTGGAAGGATTTTCAAACCAAGCATGGTTTCCTTGCCAAGGATGGAAGATGAGGTTCAAACCATATGAAAAGTCCTTCTTCCACATCAAACCATATGAGGGGAGGAAATAAAATAAAGACCATCATGGCTTGCCCATCAAGCCATGTGGTGTAAGAGGGGTTTCCTCCCTCTTCCCCTACAATTCTCAAAATCCACCTAAAATAGGATGGATGGAGAAAATAAGAATAAACAAGATTTACAAAGACACCCACAAAAACATGCAAGCATTCAATAAACCAAAAACCATTATTTTATTTTCCATATTACATCAAAAACAAAAAAAGCAAAGAGGTGAGGCCTTACCTCAAACTAATCGATCCAACTTCAAAAACAAAACAAGCTCTCCCAAGCTCTAATATTTCTCCAACTCCAATAGTAAAAATGACAAGAAAAGTTCCCACCCCTCTCCATGAGGAGGTATAAAAAGAATAAACAAACACAAATCCTCACAAATGAGAGGGTGACATGTGTCACCCATCTCATTCTCCAAAAAAATATTCCCAAAATCACAATGAACATAAAACAAAACACATTTAGGAGGTAATCTCCCAAATTTCCTAAAAATCAATAATCCAACACACTTCAACTTTTAAGAAATCACAAAAATAAACCACACTTACAAGATGGTGACAAGAGAGGGGTCAAATGGGAGGAAAATCCCATTTGACCTTGAAAAGAGACCCCCTACCCATAGGTAGGGTCCAAGGACTCATTTCAATGTAAGGGAGACCCCCAATGTGAAAAGAGGCCCTTACAAATACCACATTTAGCCCAAATTCGAGATTGGGTAAAGTGGATCAAGGGTAGAGGTGGTGGGGCCCACCCAAATGATAATTAGGTGGTCCCAAACCACCAACAAGATTAATTAACATAAAACATCTATAATGCATGTAGGGACCATTAGGTCCCTAAACTAGCTTATCACAAGGCTTAAACAAATTAAAATTAACATAGATACATTAGGAATCACCAATGGTGTCCAAACATGAATACACCACAAAAAAACAAGGCTACACAAAGATCATGCATGGCTAAAAGACTCAACCAAGTTAGCCACTTGTGCAACTTGAGGTGCAACTCTGAAACCCACATTCTCCTATGTGACCTGTAATCTGCACACTCAATTCACACATTAAACATACACCTTGATACAATAAATTAAATAAATAATATCAATAAATCAATCATGGATAATCATTCTAACTATACAATAATCAATGTCTGTATGGAATAGATAAGCACTAACAACATACATCCATAGTAACTCAAGTTATAAGATCCATATAAGCACTTGCATAATAACATTTAATTTTCCATTATCAACAAAAATATCTAAGTATATGACACCATCACATATCCATCCATCACATATAAAAAAACTAATTGTATCACAACCTGCTAGTGTCCAAAACCATATAATGGAAGAAACTAAGATAATGATCATAATGCTAGATTGACACTACACACCTAATAATCACATGTGTCACCAAATGAGCCATAATGAAAACCACAAAGTAGACAAATAGTACTAAAATCGATTTCCATAATCTAGTAAAAGTAATGAGTTAACAAATTAAGCGATGTAAGAAAAGGTGGGCACTACACGTTATGTGCGAAGACATCTACAACACCAAGAATATTTTCAACCATTTCTTCAACTTCATGTGGCTAACATGTACCTCATTTTTATTTATTACAAGGAGAGGTCAAGATGACAAAGAAAGTCAATCACAAGAAAAAGGAAGAAATCATCGTTAAAAGCGGGGAGAAATATGACATTTCAACCAATAAATAATTTCCACCATACAAGAAGCGGGATGTCAAATTTTGATACTCACCAAATGGCATATGATGCCAATATGGAGATGAAAAAAGTGAAATATGTTAGCTTGAGTGTTGTAGAGTGTCGACCACATTTCATTGTCATGTAAAATCATATGGAGCTCATGGAAATGGGAATGTACGTGTTATTTGGAAGGATTGTCTAGTCGGGGAATGCATGACCATTGTCAAGAGATAGGGTGTGGAAAAAAGGAGAAGGGGGTGAAGAATGTGTTGGGAGAGCTAGGCATTGATTTTGTCTCTCATTTCATGTTCACCACAAAACTTATCATCCTAGATTTGAAGATTCTTGAAAGTTGAGAGATCACATTGTAATCATGGTTGGGGTTCTTAGGTCGAAGTCGAGATACCTCATGAAATATGTCGTAAGTGGACAAAATAACTCTTTTGGTATTTTTTTCCAAAGTAAGAACCCTAATTATTTGGTAACTAGTTGCAAACAACAAAGACTTGAATCCTTTGATCAAGGTTATTAGTTCATTTTTTGCACCATGATATCTCAAAACTTGTCAAAATTACATGCAGAGAGTCGATCTAGGTCATCACAGTTCAAAATGAGAAAAAAATTGATCAAATTCATGTGTTTTTGGATCAGGAAAGGCAAGTGGCATTCATTTCATTGTTTTCCTTAAGAAATGAAGCCATCTAATTTAATTGGGTCGCGAGAGGGACACTCAACATTGTTGATTACTTGGTTAACATTTTATCACTTGGGATTAATTACATATGTGTAACACATGGCATAAACTTTGTAAATTGGATCTAAGGATATGTATCTCAACCCTTTTGCATGAGTTCAATCAATTTGAGCGAGTTGGTAACTGATTTATTTGTCAAGATCCAAGCTCGAGAGAGTGATCGACTATGATATGCCAAAGGAAAAAAAGAGAATATATACAAGACATATGTTGTTTTATTGATATCTTGAAATCAACAGTACATTACCCCCTTAATACATTGTTTTTACAAATGTACCAACGAAATAGTTCAAATTTCACCTTGCCATGAGACTTGGTGAGAGTATATCTAAAATCGAGCATCATCGAGGCGGTATTGGAGTTGGATGTGATGGTTCAAGACTTGTTCTCAAATGTAGTGACATTCGACCTCAATGTGATTTTTTCTCTCATGGAAAACTAGATTTTTCACAAGCTTCAACACACTCGATTGTTGTAGTGAATGATGGGAGGCTTTTCTTCAGGAATGCCCATATCTGAAAAAATGTGACATAACCAAATCGCTTCACACATACTCCTCATGTGGCATAATACTCGGCCTCGGTAAATGAGAGAGAAAACAATTTTTCTTCTTACTAATCCACGAGATAGGTCCAGACTGAGATGAAAAATATAACCTAAAGTTGATTTCCTGTCATCAATGGATCTAACATAGTCGAGTTTGTATATCCTGCAAGAAGAACTAAGAGTTCTTTTGATACTCTAAACCATAGTTAACTATACCTTAGACATATCTCAACACATGCTTCAATACATTTCTGCAATGAAATTTCTTCACTCTGCATGAATTTGGAAAGTTAGCTCGGAGAAAAAAACAAATGTCTGAGTGCTGGTATACGTCAAGTAAATGAGACTCCCAAAAAGCTATCTATAGAGAGTACCATCTACTTGCGGTAAATCCTAGAATCTAGAAAGTTGTAAACCTTTTTCCATTAGAGTGGACATAGGTTTACAATCTGACATGCCATAATTTTTCAAGAGTGTCTTGGGGTATTTCATCTGGGAGATAAAAATATGATTTTCTTGTCATATCTCCAAGCCAAGACAATAGTGAAGTAGCCCCAAGTCATGTCATGTCAAAGGATTTTTCAGATCATTCTTAACATCTTTGACAAGATTGTCTAAACTCCTTGTGATCATAAGATCATCTACATACAAAACCAAGATGAAAATATCTTTGCCTATCTTTTTGATATACAAATTTGAATTAGAGGGGATATGAGTGAATCCATGTTGTAATAGGTGATCATCTATTTTAATGTACCATGCCCTAGGTGCTGTTTAAGTCCATAAAGAGACTTAATTAGATGACATACCTTCTAAGGATCTTTGCTCATCGACAAATCCTTCTGGTTGGGTCATGTATACTTCTTCTTTGAGATCACCATTCAAGAAAAACTTTTTATGTCCATCTATTGAAGTTTCCATCTGTTTTGTGCTTCCAATACACAAAAAAATTTGATGGTTTTGATCTTTGCAATGGGTGAAAAGGTCTCATCATAGTCAATTCCTTCATCTAAGCATAACCCTTTGTAACTAATTATGCTTTATACTTTTCGATAGATCCATCTACCTTGTATTTTGTTTTAAAAATCCACTTGCAGCCAATGGACTTCTTACTTACAGGAAGATCAACAAGTTTCCATGTATGATTTTGAATCAAGGAGTCATATTATGCATCCATGGCCTTCTTCCACTCTGTTTGACTGAGTGCCTCACAAACTGAATCAAGTTCGATGCTATCAACCACTGAACTCATGAGTGTGAGATTTACCTCATTTCTCACCTATCTTCTCGTTCAAAATCTTGATGAAGTGTCAGAAGAGAGTTCAGGTGGGAGTCTCTCATGGTGCTTTGGACCCACTTCGGACGTTGACGCTGTTGTTGATGTGAAGAATTGTTTTCCAAATTCCTAAGATCAACAAACAATTCTCCTTACAGCTCATCTTTCTTCTCTGAAGAATCCTCATGCTCATCATTTGGATGTGAGAGCAATCTATGAGAGGAGGTTGGTGTTGACTCTTCCTTCTATGGAAATGAGTCAAATGATGACTCATCACAAAAACATCTCTGCTCTCATATATCTTCTTTGTCTCAAGATCCATGAGACAATATGATTTTGAGGTAGTATTGTACTCTAAAAAAATGCACCGATATATTTTTACAACAAGCTTCTTACTCTTCTTATTTGGAATATGCATATATACAGTACATCCAAATACTCTCAAATGCAAAATAGAAGGTTTATGATTTTTTGAGATTGTGGAGCTGAATTGCTTCACAAAGGATTTTATTTATAACTTGCGGAGTTTACATAGTAACCCGAAATTGGTTGGTGAAATCTTTGTTAGTCACCTAACTTACTAAGCGGCATTAGTTGGGAAAAACCGACATCGATTAGGGTAACCAACACACCGGTTACTGTGCGTGATTGTTTATATTTAAGTCATGAGAATTAGATCTAATCTTTGTTAAAAGTTGATCTAATGGTTGTAAATTAATGGCTAAAGTGCCTAAGTTTGTATAGGCTTATCTAAACTAGGAAACTAGGGTTAGAGGTTAGATTGAGAGAATTGTTAGAAGAAATTCTTGGTGAGAGCTTAACGAATCTTATGAGAGGAAAAGTACTATACATTGTGTAAGGTGTGGAAGATTACAAATCTTCAATTGTATAACCTATGGAATAATATATTGGTTGTTTCTTGGTGGACGTAGCCCACACTAGGTGAACCACATTATATCTTATGTATTTTATTTTTGGTTATTTCTGTGTTTATTGCTTGTATGCTTTAATCTGATATATATCTATACAATCGGTTTGGTCTAACCCCAACAACTAATATCAGAGATTTGTTTGAGGGTTGTGTGTGTTGAAAAATTTACTCACGAGGATTTCGATTGAGTGGGAGCACAATGATGAAAGAATATAGTAAATACAAAGTAGAGAAATTTAAAGGCCATAATTATTAGCTATGGAATATGCGGGTAGAGGATTATTTGTATCGGATATATATATATATATATATATATATATATATATATATATATATATATATATATATATATATATATATATATATATATATATATATATATCATTGGATGAGAAAGCAAGGCATGCAAAGATGACTGATGAAGAATGGAAGATTCTTGTGAGAAAGGCTTTGGGATATATAACATTGAGATTGAAAAAATTTGTCTCTTTGAATATAACAAGAAAAACAACCATGGTAGAATTAATGAAAGCTTTAGCTAATTTATATGAAAAACCAAGTGCATCGAATAAAGTTTATTTGATGAAGAAATTGTTTAATTCTAAAATGCAAGAAGGTGGATATGTGTCTAATCATTTGAATGATTTCCATTCTATTGTAAATCAATTAAAATCAGTTAATATCCCTTTTGAGGATGAAGTGAAAGCATTTTTATTCTTGTGTTATTTTCCAAATAGTTGGGATAATTTGGTAATGGTTGTTAGTAATACAACATATGCTACTAATATTTTGAAGTTTGATGATGTGATTGGTATAATTCTAAATGAAGAAATACGTAGGAAAAGTTCAGGAGAATCATCATCTGGGAATGCTTTGAATGTAGAAAGAAGAGGAAGGAAAAAGGAGAGATCCAAGAGCAAGAGTAATGGGAAATCAAAGTTTAAGAGTGGCGAGATCGAATCCGGAGGTAGAGGAATAACTTGCTGGAATTGTGGTAAGAAAGGACATGCAAAGAAGGATTGTTGGTTCAAGGAAAAAAAAAAGAGAATGTACGAGAGAAAGGTAAAGAGGAAAATGTAGCATCAGAGGTAATGCAAGATGCCCTTATTCTCTCCTTGGATAGTAAAATTGAATCATGGGTTTTAGATTCAAGAGCTTCTTTCCATGCCACCCCTAATAAGGGTTATTTCAGAAATTGTGTCCAGGGTAATTTTGGGCATGTTTATTTAGGAGATGATGAACCATGTAATATTAATGGTAAAGGTGAAGTTCATCTTAAATTGCATAATGGAAATACATGGATATTGAAATATGTGAGGCATGTGCCAAGCCTCAGGAGAAATCTTATTTCTATAGGACAATTAGGTGAAGATGGATGCATGGTTACATTCACATCGATTATTGGAAAGTTTCAAGGGAGCTCTTGCTTTGTGTGTAGCAAGAGACAAGAAGGTAGGAAAATTATATTTGTCTACCTATATGACTATTTTTTTTTTTTGTGCTCTCTACTTTAGATTCGAGATATGAAGCATGTGGTATAATCAGCTAGGCCATATGAGTAAGAAGGAAATACAAATATTAAAGGAAAATGGTAAGTTATTAGATTTGAAAGATATAGATCTTGATTTCTATGAGCATTGCATATTTGGAAAGAAAAATAAAGTGATGTTTCTTAAAGTTGGGGCAACAAAGAAGGAGCATAAATTGGATCTTGTGCACTCGGATGTGTGGGGACCACCAGGTAGATTCTCATGGAGGATCCCAATACTATGTGAATTTTATTGATGATGCCACAAGAAAGGTATGGGTTTATTATATTAAACATAAATATGATGTTTTTGAAACATTTAAAAGATGGAAATCCCTTGTAGAAAATCAAACTAATTTGAAGTTGAAGTGCCTTAGATCTGACAATGGTGGTGAGTACTGCAACAAGGTTTTCAATGATTACTATGTCAAGTGAATGGAATACGCAGAGAAAGAATGGTTCCTAGAACTCCATAGGAGAATGGAGCGACAAAAGCATGAACATAATTATTATGGAATGTGCTAGAAACATGAGGATACATCTTTGGATTACCCTTGCGATTTTGGGATGTAACTGTAGATATAATGATATATTTGATCAACCATGGCCCCTCAAGTGCACTGAATGGTGGAATACCAGAAGAAGCATGGACTGGAAAAGAGGTAGATCTTTATTTTCTTAGAGTATTTGGTTCAGAAGCTTTTGTGCATGTTGATAAAGAAAATAGGAAGAAGTTTGATGCTAAATCCAAGAGATGCAATTTTATTGGTTATGGTTATGGTTATTTTGGATTCCAATTTTGGGATTTAGAAGATGCTAAGATTGTTAGGAGTCATAACATTGATTGGAATGAAAAAATAATGTACAGGGATCAGATTTTGGTACCCAAGAATGAACCAGAAGAGTTTGTTGAGAAAAGTGCATTCTCGGATTTAAAACAAAATCCACAGACACACCGCATCACCGGGGTGAGCGGTGTTAGTCGAGAAGGACCAACGTCGATTAGGTGAAGCACTATTAGTTATACAAGCATCAACATCGGTTACGAGGCAGTGACATCGGTTATAGGTGTGACATTGGTCATTATCGATTTGGACACAAATTTCTAGGAGGTCTAGAATGATCCTTAGGTACCCCAAATTTCTATAAGAAGGTCTCAAAGAGTAAGTAAACCTATAGAAAGATTTACTCCTTCATTATTTTATCTTTTATTGACTGATAGTGGTGAACCGGAAAGTTTTGAAGAAGCAATGCAACAGGATACCCACGTTGAGTGGGAGCATGACATGGATGAGGAGATGGATTCTTTGAAATAGAACCAGACATGGGATTTAGTCAAGTTGCCAGCAGGTAAGAGGACATTGCAGAACAAGTGGGTTTACATGATCAAGGAGGAAGAGGGTGGATAGAAAGATATAAAGCAAGGCTTGTGGTAAAGGGTTTGCACAAAAACCAAGTATTGATTTTGGTGAGATATTTTCTCCTGTTGTTAAAATTGATTCCATCGATCTTGTTATGCATTTAGTTGTAGTATAAGATTTTCATTTAGAACAAATTGATTTTAAGGCGACATTTCTTCATGCTGATTTGGAGAAGGAGATATATCCGAATCAATCGCTTGGTTATGAAGTCAAGGGTAAGGAGAAACATGTGTGCACGTTGAAAAATAGTTTTTATGGGTTCAAACAAGCTCCAAGGCAATGGTATATGAGGTTTGACAATTTTATGCATGATCATGGTTATATGAAATGTGGATTTGAACATTGTGTTTATTTGAAATAAGTTTGGAAATGGGAGCTATATTATTTTGTTACTATATGTGGATGATATACTTATTACGCAGGATCTAATATGTAGGACATTGGTGATCTTAAAGAAAAGTTAGCTCACACATTTGCAATCAAGGATTTGGGATTTGTGAAGAAAATCCTTAGCATGAAAATTCTTAGAGACATGAAGAACATAAAATTATATTTGTTTAAGGAGGATTATATCAATAAGGTGTTAAAAAGATTTAAAATGTAGGATGTAAAACTGTAGGTACACCTATAAAAATGGAAATTTTGAAATTTTCAAAAGTGTTACTTTGCATGATTCATCGCTCTCATCACGATCATCTCATTTTTGTGATCGTTCCGGTCTTCGTTTCATCCATTTCGGCGAGAACTCCTCCCGCCAGGTCTTAAAATGCATTAATAATTAATTAATTAATATTTAATTAATTTATTATCCTTTATTTGATAAAATCATTTTTTATTAAATTTGGGGTTTTTAATTAAATAACTATTAATATAATAATTATTAAAAGTCATTCGACAAATTTTTATTTTATTGTCGGGAAGTAAGCTTGTGCTTCCAATGGAGGAATGCCAAATTGGCTTCCCGAACCCGGATTTCCCCTTTCCTAGCAAATTTATTTTAATTTCCCGCTTGTGGGATTTTTCCCCAATTGCCAAATCAATGAATTGGCAAACGGGCAAAAAAATCTCCCGATTTCCCACATGGGGAAATTGAACGGAGATTGCCAGCCCACTTTGCCATTCCCGTTGGCAATTGGTCGTTGCTTTCCCCATTTCCCCTGGCAATTAATTCCACTACCCGGGAAGAGGGGAAGTCGGTTTAGCCTTCATAAATTCCTCCGTCGGACTCGTTGGAAAGAGTCATGCGAAGCTTTCTAAAATTGCTTCTTATTTCTTCTAAAGAACATAATATTTTATCACATCCCTCAACTGTCAATGCATTCACAAAGCATTGTGAAGGAGAAATACAAGAGGAAAATAGGAAAAATTTTTCACATTGGTGAAAGACCCAAGTCCAAAAAATCAAGACCACGAAGGAGAAGACAGTTTGAAATCAACCATGTTTTGGAAGAAGAGAACAACATAAAAAGTTTCACACGCATAGAAAAAAAAATACAAGAGAGCCAAAAGAAAGAAAAAGATCAATTTCAAGATTTGGGAAAAGGAGATGAAAAAACCACAAGAGGAGGTCTGAAAGGAACGTGGGAAACCAAAAAAAATAGTCCAAAGAACAAACAAAACAAGGACAAAGAAGAAAGAAAAGAAATAAATGCATGCAGCAGTTTAGAAAAACCAAAGTCAAAGAAAAAATTGCCACGCAGGTTTTAAAAGGAATACCACAACTATTAGTTTGTCAAAAAAAAATAAAAAAAAATAAAGAACTTTCCCAAAGGAGGTATTAGAAAGATGTTTGAAAAACAATTCCAACACCCAAAAGAGGAGCTAAATAAAAAAAAAAAGACCCAGCAAGAATATGTGAAAGAAAGATCAAGAAAAAAAAAAAATTTCCCACACAAAGTAGCATGGAGTAAGAGTTTCAAAGGCAGCTCAAAGTCCACGCGTGAAAAAAGCAATGAAAGGATCTTTCACACCATAAAAGACAATTTGCAAATTCCACGCATTTTGTTTTAAAACAAGTTTGTTTTTGGAAGAAAGCAATTTCACACGCAGGGATGAGAAAATTGCAGTCTTGGTTTTGAGAGAGTTACCCAATGCATTTGCTAATATAAAAATTTCCAAAAAAAAAACAATTCTTGTAAAGAGGTCCAAAAGAAAACAAAATAACCCACGCATTCATCAAAGAGGCATTTAGGTTTCAAAAAGAATATCCAGGCATTGCAAAATTGAATAAAGACACGTTAAAACTTTGGAGAAAAGAAAGAAGAACAACTCCAAATAGTATATATATATATATATATATATATATATATATATATATATATATATATATATATATATGCAAAAAAAAAAATCACGCATCACAAATCAATCCTTCACCTGGAGATAGACTACGCAGCCATGAAGGAATATAGATCCATTTTCTTTGCATAATTCATTCAAAAAAATCAGTCATTCAAGGAATTCCACGCATTCGCAAGAAAAAATGAATTTAATAAAGAAAATGATAGATGCGGAAAGAACGTGCATGCGGGTTGTATCTGTTAAAGTAATCAACTTTGGAGCTCTATATCTCGAAGTCGATGATCGTCGCGAAGAAAAGTTTGGTTCGTTGAATTCTCCTCATCTTCGTATACTCATTTTCTAAAATTCAAATGCACAACACCTCATTTGATATTTTTCATGAACCCAAGAAAAACCCAGTTTGCTCGATTTTGCCGCACGCGCAGTTTCAGCTTGGCGGAAGGCCTACTTTGAGAATCCATATCTTGAGCCCAGATGATCATCAAGAGAAACAGTTTAGTTCGTTGAATTCTTCCCACATTCATGTACTTATTTGAAAAAAATTCAAATGTACAACGCTTCGTTTGATATTTTTCACGGGTCAAATAAAATGCAATTTGCATGATTTCACTGCGCGCATAGTTTTCAGCCTGTCAAGGTGACTCACTTTGAGAGTTGATATTTTGAATTCAGATGATCATCAAGAGAAAATAATTATTTCTTTCATTTCTTCCCACCTTCATATGCTTCCTTGCCAAGTTGTAGATGCCCAGGGTGACGTTTGGTATTTTTCCCAGGCTAAAACCAAACGAGATTTTCGCAGTTTTACACTTGCATTTTCCTAGCAGTTTCAGAAGAGTCAACTTTGACCTTTAATATTTGACTAAAGAATTTGATTGGGAAAAAAACCTTTGACATGAAAACTTGTGGTACCTTAATATACTTCCTCATGTAGTGAGAAATTCTCAGAACAAGATTTGTTATTTTTCCCAGGGCAGTTTTACAGGCAATTTGTGCAGTTTTGTAAGATGGAAGTAATAGCCTGAAATCACGTTTCTGTCACAATCATGTCATCTCCAAACAAAATGATGTTGCGGTATAGGTTCCAGGGAATTCTAATCACCTCGATGCTCCATTCAAAGTATGAGAACATCGTCGATACCAACTTGGGACACGTCGACATAGGTCGATTCTGCGATCGCATATCAACCGAAGGCGAGTCACAATTTTCCTGACGCTTGTTCTGAATTGGTCATCACTTGCATGGATGCACCATGAAACCTGCATAGTGTGGTGATTCAACTCCAACGGCTCAAATGCGAAGCAACCTCTAACTTCCTCATTATGCGGTATAAGTCGTAGCTATTGGCATTGGTCTCTTCGAGTCAAAAGTCATTGTTATCGGCAGAGATCGATAATGGGAGAATCTTGTCTACATCAATTTTTCACTTGATCATTGTGGCGGATCTATTCATCGACAAACCAAGACCAACAACAAGTGCAATTGTGTGGATCATCAAGCAAGGCCACATCATTCAAGCGTGTCCCTGTCAGCTCTCAGTTAGCAGTGTGCACAATACTTCATCGGCCAGTCTTTAAGTTGTTCTGTTCTCGAATTGGACGATCATGAGTGAATCAAAATGCCAACACTTCGGGATGGTGACAAAGACAAAATACATAACTCCAGGAGGTGAATTGCAATTTTGGCTCTTGGAAGATCTTCTCAATGGCGAAAGATCAAAAGTTGGATTCTGACAAACCAAGGTGGCGTAACGACTACGGTCTCGCGAAAAATGAATAATTCATCATGGAAAGGTATTCGGAGCATGTGGAGAATTGTGTGTAATTGTGAATGTGAATACGAATGAAGACAAACTTTCTCACACCAGGATGTTGCTCAAACGGAGGGGTGGATGAATTGCTCAAGTTTCAAGCTCGGCTCTCTTGTCATTTGGAGGATTGCGAGCACGGTCAATGAGTTCATTCCCATATGATCGGGATAGGCGGACTCTTGGCCCAATGGATAAGGCACTTGACCCTAGGTGTTTTGATCTAGGTGGCACATTGTTGACTAGGATGTCTATGTGTGCGTCCAAGTCATTTAAGTGGGGTCCACATGTACCCATTTCTTTTATTTATGTATTTTTCCTTAAATGAATTTTTAACTTAAGTGGTTTCTATTTTTAGTCACTTTTTAATAAAGTTGGTTGAAAAAGTCAAAGGTCACTTAAGTGCCTTATTTAATGATCATGTAAAACCCTAACTACTTTGTAACCAACTTTTGGGTTATAAAAGGAAGTGAGGGGCTCATTTGTAAGGGTGACTTTGAGAGAGGAGAAGAAATACTTTTGTGTGCAAGCTTTGTTTCAAGAAGAAACTTTGTGTTCTTTTGTGAAAACATTTTGGAGTTAATGAAATATGAACTTTGTGTCTCATTCATTGTCTCTTGTAACATTTGATGTTCTTATGTTCATTAGATGTTAGGTGTTTGAATCTTGCATGCAAATATTATCTTTGATCTTATTGTCAACGTTATTAATCTTGTTGTTCTAGTTCACAGTGATCAAGCTCTGATTATCTACTTGCTCATGTGTGTTCCCTTTTACACATTCTTGTTTAGCTAACTCAAACTCCATTTTATTTGTGTTAGTTATTCATCTTTCCTCTTCATGCAATATTAGGCTCTATTTTTACCTAACTCTTGCATGTTCTTTCAATTCATTCCATTCCACTCCTTTCCTTCATTCCATTCCATCTCCCTCATTCACTTTTTCTTTCCATTGATGTTCCAAAACACCCCCCACATACAATTTTGAATGTACAGATGTAAATACAGTTTTGGTTTTCAATAAAGGAAGCCTCACCTTCATTGAGGAGGGACTTCATTCCCACATTGTTGCATGTCATTTGCATGCGTGCAAATCCATATGCTAACAATTTTTGGTGACTCTATTGGGGATTCAGAATCGTTAACCATGTGCTTGGTTAAATCTTTATGACTATCCCCTCTGCACAAGCTCCAGTTCTTCAACCGAACCTTGTGCCCGATGAAGATTTTCAAGGAGACATTGCTGCCAACCTTCGAACAGTAGCTTGGGAAAACCGTGAAAGCTTGTAGCAATTTTGGCTATTGATAGAGCCATTGATAAGAAAATCTACATCGAAGACCTTAGAAGAAGAGCACCCACACTTGTGGCCAAAGACCTCCTGGACACGTGTTGATCATTGTTCACCGACGCGGTCCTCTTCCACCAAGGTAATAAGTTGTATGACTATTACAGTAACCCACCTATCTTGCAACCAAATCTTGTTTTTGCAGATACTCAAGAAGACATATCATCAGATTTGAGGCAAGCTATTTGGGAAAAGTGCACGAATAACTATCATTTTCATCTTGCCACATCAGTACTAGATAACGAAGAAGAGAAAGCTCAGTGAGAGTTGCTAGAGTTATTCAGGTGCAAATAGCTCAAGAAAGAGAGCAAGAGAAAAGGCTAGAGCTGATCAAAACATGCCAGTGATCCCTTCACAATAAAGATTTCAAACTAGAAGGAAAGAGGTTTACGCGAGGAGAAAAAGCTAAAGGTCGATCTGATCCCATTTTTGACTTTCAAGGAAAGTTTGGTTTCAAGTTATCTCCTCCAAAGAAGAACACACCTCATAGATCTACAAGCCTTGCATCAAGTCCTGAAAGAGCAAGCAAGGAAGGAATCACTACCAGTCAAGCACTTGTCCTTGCTCACATTGTTTTACCTTTGCATACCACCTTTCCCAAAATGGCAATTCAACGTACCATGGGGAAATGCCATAGGCCCATTGGCCTTACCACTCGACATGAACTCCCACGAGAGGATCGAGAAGATTCTTCCCAAGTTCGATGGAGATGGGAAGACATCACCAGATGACCATATTTCTACCTTTTTCATTGCATGTGTTGTTTTTTGGTAGAATATGAAGATGTTGCTATTCACCTTTTCGTTGAAAACATTGCATGATGTTGTTGCAGATTGGTTTCATCATCTTCCAAATGGATGCATTACAAATTGGAATGATATGAAAACTAAGTTTGAAGATCGATTCAAGATGACAAAAGATGAACATGCCCTTCTTGCCCAACTATCTCAGGTGAAGAAAGAGCCAACAGAACCCATGAGGAATTTCATGGCTAAATTCAACAAAATGGTGAACAAAGTTCCTGTCGGGATTCATCCAAACCTTGATGGACAAAAATGTTTCTTTATTAACACACAACAACCAGAAGTGTGCTATCAACTAAGAAGGGCTAGAGTGGCTACTTTGGAACTTGCTCAATCCTTGGCCATAGAAATTGAGGATGACTTAATCATGGCGGGAAAATTCAAGAAAACTTCCCTCAAGGGAAAGAGTCAAGAAACCCCCAACACTTTCAAAAGCTATACTCACTAAGTTAGCTAATGATGTGCTAGCTTTGAAAAAGCAAGTTGCTCAAAGTAGTAAACCTGCTCCTTACAAAGACATCCCAAGAAAAGGCTATGTTCCCAACAAAGCCAGGATTGCAGGTGCTCAACGAGGCTTGTTATTGAAGCAGCTCCCACAACTAACTCAAAATGTGATGTCATTGAAGAAAGCGATGATGAAGTTGAAGTCGTCGAGGTTGATGAGGAAGAGCCAGATTCTGGAACATTTGAACCTGAAGTTGAAGATCCTGAGGGAGAAAGTAATAATCATTTCTTTGAGTACCATTCAAAGAAGAAGACGAATACGAAGAAATTATAGAAGATATGAATAGTCAATCCTTCGTTGTCTTCACACGCTCTCAGAAAAAAGAGCAGATACCACTAAGGCGGGAGATAAAGAGGTTTCCAAGGAACTTCAAAAAGAATCTAAGACTAAGGAAACTTCCAAAGAATCCAAAACAAATGAGACTCCTAAAGAGTCCAAGGAATGAGATTTCAAAGGTCAAAACTATCTTAAAGAAAGGAGGGCCTTTGTTAAATCAATCCATTGATAAATCAGCTACGAAGAAAGTTTCTTCTTCTACATCAGTGTCAACCAAGCCCGAAGCGAAAAGGTCAAAAGTGTGCCATCATCAAGTTTGAAAGAACTAGTATCTGAGACATCAAGTACGATTACTTTGCCCAAATTTGATATCATTGATCATATCAATAAAAAAAAATTTCCATGTCACAGGTAGAGTACTTGAAGTCCAATAAGGATCAACTCGAGAAATTGGTCCAGTTTATCAAAGGTGACTCTATTGTTCATTCCTCCAAAGGAATTATAAAAACTCCCAAAGATGGGAAAACTCAAAATATTGTGGCGGCCACTACACCTTCAAATGAAAAGATTGAACCTTTCTTTGTGTCCTTTCTGATCAATGGATGCAAATTAAGTAATTGCATTATAGACTCTGGAGCCTCGGATAATGTGATGCCGAAAAAGTAGCACATGCTCTTGGTTTGACTTATACAAGAACATTCGGATCATGCTTTACTCCATGGAAACCAAGCAAGTTCCTTTGATCGGGCAGATTAAAGACGCCCAAATGGTTTTAGCCCAATTCCCTCAAAAGTGAGTTAAGGTAACTATTTTAGTTGTTGATATTCCCGCCTCGTATGGAATGTTGTTGAGCAGGAAATTTTGTAGAGATCTAGGTGGAGAAATTCAAATGGATTGGTCTCACGCCATGATCCCTATCAGTGGAGAAATGAAGAAGCTTATGCGGAAGCTCAGGAAAAGTTCACGGTAACTAAAACCAAAGATCCTCACGCACAGATCCTTTTCCAAGGCTCAAGTATGGGTAATTATATGATGACTGCAGAAATTCATACCCCTAAGATCACTTGCCAAGATTCCAATGAGATATGGACTCTTGAGTTTGATGGAAGTTGTTGTTCAACGGGTTTTGGTGTAGGAGTGGTGCTCATATCTCCAAATGGTAAAATATTTCCTTTTTCCTACAAACTTGAATTTTCAAATACTAACAACACTGTAGAGTACGAGGCATTAATCCTTGGCCTTCAAGTTGTAGAGGAGAAAGGGATAAAAATTTGGAAGTCTTTGGAGATGCGGAATTGATCGTGAAACAGGTAAGAAATCAATTCCAAGTAAAGAATGATCATTTGAGACACTACAAAATAAAGTGTGGGACACGATAGAAGCTTTCGATGCTTTTTCCATAAAATTTGTCCCTCGTGAAAAGAATGACAAAGAAGATTCTCTAGCAGTCTCAGCTTCATTAATGATTCCTCATTTAGAGTTTGATCAAGTCAAATACACCATTGAAATGGTTTTTAGGCCAAGTGTTCCTGACAATGCAGAAAATTGGCAAGTATTTAATGATGATCAACAAATTATTGCCTTCTTGGAAAAGAGGGATAATTTTGAACAATTGTACTTTGAAGGAAGTGATTCTACATTTCGCGAATCAACTACCTCACCCATTCAGGAAGGAGTTGAGAATGAAGATCCTGGTGATGGCATCATCCAACTCAAAGGAAATAAAATTCCCAAAGGATTGGTTTCACTTGAAGAAATTTTTGACAAACATGACAGGTTTATCAAAGAGAAAGAGCGGGTAGGACTACGAATTCTACTGACTATGAGCAAGTTAACATCGGTACTAAGGATAAACCTCACCTGGTCAATATTGGTAAGTGTTGCTCACTTGAGGAAAAGAAATTCATAAGCCTCCTTACCAAATATTCGACATTTTGGCTTACTCATATGAAGACTTGAAGTCTTTCCAACCCAGGGAAATGGAGCATGCCATACCCTTGAAGCTCTGGTGCAGTTCCATTTAGGAAAAAGCAAAGACAATATAATCCCAAGATTGCAGGGACAATATTTCATGAAGTTCAAAAGATGCTAGATGCATGAATAGTGTTTCCTATTCGACATTTGACCTGGATAGCTAATATTGTACCAGGTTCACAAGAAAAATGGAGAAATTAGGATTTGCATGGATTTCCACAATCTTAATCAGGCTTCCTTGAAGGATAACTACCCACTGCTAGTCATGGACCATATTTTATAGGTAGTAACTGGATCGGAAATGCTATCTATGCTAGATGGCTTCTCTGGCTATAATCAGATTGAAGTGGCTAGAGAAGATCAACATAAAACCGCGTTCACCACCCCTACAGGGTACGTTCACGTATAGAAGAATGCCTTTTGGTTTGATTAATGCCGGCTACTTTTCAAAGGGCTATGGATATGGCATTCGCAGATTATAAAGACAAGATCATCGTGATATACCTAGATGACTTGACAGTGTTCTCAAAGAAGTGAGAGATCACCTAAGAGATTTAGAGAAAATATTGCAAAGATGCAGACTTCATAAGATTTCTCTAAATCCAAAAAATTCTGTGTTTGGAGTTATAGAAGGGAAACTCCTAGGTCATATTGTTTCTAAGGAAGGAACTAAGATCGATCTGAGAGCATGTTCAAGCTATCAAGAATCTTTCCTTTCCTACAAGTAAGCCTGAGTCCACTCCTTCTTTGGGAAGGTGAACTTTTTGAGAAGGTTTGTGCTAGATTTTGCCGAGTTGACTAAAGAAATCACTGATATGATGAAAGGAAAAGAATCCTTCAAATGGTCAAAGAAGGTAGAGAGGCATTTGAGCAAATCAAGGGTGCTATTGCAAAGCTCCTACATTGGTGTGTCCCGATTTTAAAAAGGATTTCATAATTTATTGTTATGCTTCACCGCACACAATCTCCGCCATTTTGACTCAACACAATCAAGAGGGGATCGAATCTCCTATTGCATTCATGAGTTCTAGATTCAAGAAACATGAACTTAATTACACTCCTCTTGAGAGACATGCGTACGTGGTGGTGAGAGCCTTGAAACACTTCAGGTACTATGTGTTGAATTCTCACACCAAAGTCTTAGTTCCAGACACCATGAGTTAAATCAATGTTGACACAACAATAGGAACCAGATCTAAAAGAGGTAATTGGGTCTCCAAGATCCAAGAATATGATTTGGATATCAAGCCTACCAAGTTGGTTCGAGGAAGAGGACTCTGCCAACTCATCGCAGAGAATGAACCACGAGATAACTCTGAAGAAGAACTAGTTGAAGAAAATTTACCATTGGTAGTTTTTGTCAGTACAAATGAATGGTATTCTGATATTGCCTACTTCCTCACATATGGTGAGTGTCCAGAGAATCTGATAGCTAAGGAGAAATGAGCTATCAAACTAAGAGTTTCAGTACATCATTTGGGACAACACATTGTTCAAGAAAGGAATTGACGGCATGTTCCTCAGATGTGTTGATAAAGAGCAACAACCTAGATTGTTGGAAGCTTTCCACAATCATGCTTGTGGTGGTCATTTCTCTGGCCCAATGATGGCTCATAAAATTCTGCGAGCACATTATTACTGGCCCACTATGTTTTCCGATGCTCAGAAATGGGTGACAAAATGTGAAGCTTGTCAACAATTTGTTGGAAGACCAAAGTTGGCAGCTTTGCCTTTGAAGCCAATTGTCATTGAAGAACCCTTTCAAAAATGGGGTTTAGATTTCATTGAGGTTTTGAATCCTAATTCTAGTGTTGGTCATACTCACATGCTCACCGCAACTGACTACTTTACAAAGTGGGTAGAAGCTATACCAGTGAAACAAACATCTACTGCGGTAATTTGTGACTTCATCAAAGAAAATATATTGGTTCGTTATGGAATTCCACACAAGATCGTGATGGAAAATGCCTCAAATTTTTCTTCTGCAGAGATGATAGGTTTTTGTTATGGGTATGGGATATCTTTGTCTCATTCGTCAGATTACTACCCTCAGGGAAATGGTCAAGCTGAATCCAGTAACAAAAACATCATTACTATTGTGCGCAAGTTAGTCGAAGAAAATCAAAGAACTTGGCACAAAAAGTTATATGATGCATTGTGGGCTGACCGCATAACTCCCAAAAGGCAATCAAGATGTCTCCATTTCAACTTTTATATGGAACCGATGCTCAAATTCCCATCACACTAGAGTTACCAACATTAAAATTAGCCAGCAGCGTTGATGATGAATGCTTCACCAATGCATTAGATAAAAGAATCATGTTCCTAAGCAAGCTTGAGGAACAAAGAAGTCAAGTGGCAAATAGGATCGAGGAACATCAATCCAAGGTAAAGAAATTGTTTGACAGGAAAACTAGGGAGAGACAATTTCAAATCAATGACTTAGTTCTTCTCTGGGACAAAAGACATGAACCAAAAGGAAAGCATGGGAAGTTTGATTCACTGTGGCTAGGCCCGTTCAAAATAAGACATTTTTGTGGAGATAGCACCTATTACTTGGCATATCTGATGGAACTCATTTGCCTTTGCCCTACAGTGGGCAATATCTCAAGCACTATCAAAATTGAAAATGGGTTGTTCCCCGTATGTACATAGGTAATTAGGATTTTGGTTTGTTTGTTTCCTGTTTTTCAATCTCCTCTCTTATGTCACCCCATTTTTGTGCCCCATCGTTTTGAGATCATGTTCATAATTATTTTATTCTCGGGTCCATTTACGTGTCCATGTAGTCCTTGTCCCCAATTAGAGCCAATTATTATCATCCAATTTTGACTTCGCAAAATTGATAAAAATAAATGAAAATTTTGAAAATTTCAAAAGTGTTACTTTGCATGATTCATCACTCTCATCGCGTCGTCTCATTTTTGTGTGTGCATGGTTTTGTGCTTTTATTTTAATTTCTAAGTTCCTCCAATGAATGAGAACTAACACCTAAATAGTTCTATAACAAAGCTAATGACAAAATCTAAACACCATCAAAGATGAGAGATAAACAAGATTAATACCTAGCATAATGCATTAACTTTGAATTAACAATGCTATAGTATTTAAATCTCTACTTCTCTAGACTACCAACAAACAAGTAAATGGACCTAAATAAGCTCCATGGCAATCAATATTTGGTTGTCCTTGATATCTCCAAGAACCTAGGAATGGGGGCTTATCAAAATTGGGCTACAAGACCCTTTTGACACCTCCCATATGACCTAAGCACTTTAGGCTAGAATAGGAAGCTTAGCTCCTCAAGATGATGAACTCTCAAGAGAACACAAAAGCAAGCTCTTAGTCTATTTTGCTATATGCTTTGCATTTGCTTTCTCAAAGAGTTTAGGTGTAAGTAAAAAGGTAGGTGGAGGGCTCTTTATATAGCCCAAAGGATAAAGGATTCAACACATCCTCATGAATGTGGGATAAAGGTAAAACATGATTAGGAATGGATAAGGTTGCTTTATTAAAGGTAACCTTACTTTAGAAGGGTTTAATACATGTTTAGCAAGTCATGGGAGTTGGGGGGTGTTTTAATTAATCAAAGGTGATTAACTAATAGGTAGGTGTAAGCTTATAGAAGCCAATTAGAAGAATAATAGTGCGATTTAGGCTATTGTGAGGGGATTAAATCAATTAAATATTGATTTACTAGTTAAATGAAGGGGAAGACTAATTAATTAATAATAATTAATTAATCTAGATAGAATAGGTGATTTAATTAACGGAAGGTCGTTAATTAGGTTGTTAGCTGATAGGTGACTTAATTAATTAGCGTATTGTAATTAATTAATGAAAATAAGAGGGAATATGAGTGCTTTTGACGATATGTCGTCGATTTGTGAAAAGGGATAATTAGCGCAATTTAAGTATTTAAATTGCTTGGGCATAATTATAGGTGTCTACATTTTCCCCTCTTTGGGGTGGCGTAAGTGACATCACTTCAAAGATAGTAGATGGAAGAAAATTTTGAAGGGATAGAAGAAAAATTAGTAGGAGGGAGAGATGCCCCCTCGAGTGTCGATGGGGTGATGAAAGAAGCCGATCGACGATCGAAAAAGATGAGAAATAGATAGAAGAATGGGAAGAGGCAGGATGCCCCAATGAGAGAGAAAATTAGGGGTGAAAGGGAAGTGAAGTAGAAGAAATAAGGAAGAGGGGAGAGAAGAGCTTAGCCTCTAGCCACTTATTTGTTTGGAACAAATTTGATGTCATCATATTTCCATAGAACTACATCATCGGTCCTTATGAAAAATATAAGCATACGACAAAAGTAGAATGACATGAAAAGCCATACTACGAACAATTGTCCATTGCTGAAAACACTAACTCCATTTATATAAAATGCAATGCAATATGAGAAAGTGAAAGATGCTTAACTCCATGCAACATACAAAATGTAATGCAATACGAGAAGGAAACAAGCTCATGTAATAGGGAAAACAAGTACAAATGCACATATCCAACCCAACAACGGTCAAGACAGTTGTACAAATGTTTTGTTATCAGTGCTGGAGAGATCCACAAGTTCATGATTGATGACAAGGGTTAAAAATGATGCCCCAAGCAAGGATACATGCAAGGGGAAATGACAATGGACACGGGTCCATGAAAAGCATTTATGTGCAATGAAATAACACCAGGCAACCAAAAGTGCCCCAGAGTACAAACGAAGCAAGCAGCTAGCTTTGTGAATGGTTGTGAATCCGGTGATCCGCGAGTCGTATTAATCGGGGAAGATGTGAGACAAACCAATAGGATATGGAGAAAATACCATGCGCAAGACACAAGTTTCAGCCGTAATAAGCAAGTTACCATTTTTGTAGGGTTTTTTACTTTTTAGGAATTTTTTGAAAATTTTTTTGCCTTTTTTTGGATTTTTGATATATTAAGTGTTTATATTGCTTTGGCTTGCTTTGAAACCGTGGTAAACAAGAGAAGAAAGGAGAAGAAGAAAATGAAGGGCCTAAGGGCAACAAAAGTGCCCTAGGTGGAAGAAAGGAGAAACAAACGACAAATAATGTCCTTGTTTAGTGGAAAAATTAAGAAAAAATAATTATTTGAAAAATAATTATTTACGAGAGTGTGAAGAAGAATAAAAATCACCAGGGAGCAATAAAATTGTCCGGGGAGAAGAAAGGGGTATTGAAAAAAATGCCCCAATACGGTGAAAAAGAAGAGAAAAATAATTATTTTAATAAAAATAATTATTCCACAACAAAATAGAGGAGAAAATGGTGATCGAAACGGGTTTCCCAACCATCTTAATGGTGAAAAATAGGTTAATATACCCCAGGGGGGTAAAAACATCGCAATCAGTTCATTTTAACCGCTCAGTTTAGAAAATTTACCATGAGGCTCTGACACTCAGGAGAGATGGTGATCACACGAGACCATTTGAGGTGTGCTGACGTAGTCCAGGGGTACCAGAGGCATGCGGACGAGGGGCCATTTGTGAGTATCACAACCTTGCTCTTAAATTTTTGTCATTAATGCATTAATTAGGGTAATTAGGCGTAGAAAACACGTAGGCATGCCTACGCGCAGGCGCAGGCGAGAGGGTTAGGGCACGCATGTGCCACTTTGGGGGTGCAGGCATCTGTTTAAGGGCGCAGGTGCTAGGGCTATGCATGCACACACGCAAAAAATCACTTGCACACACACACACGCACACACACACACACACTGCACGCACGCACACACCGGGAAAGGGGCACATGAAAAAGCATGGTGTAGGCATGGGTAGGTAAGCGCACACAAGTAAAAGCACACACATACACGCGTGCACACCACACAATTTAGGTGACACATGCCAAAAGAGTGCGTGCATGCACCTTGAAAGAGGGTGCGCATGCACCCGAAAACACACACGCACGCGAAGCAAGCAAAGTGCACTGCACTGCGCGGCGCACACCCAAAAGGGCACGTAGGCACCCTAGACAGGTAGAAAAAGATAGGAAAGTGTCCAAAAATGTGACACTTAGAAGAATTTTTAGGATTTGTGGGTTAACCCTAAAAAATAGAGATAGATTTTTAGATGAAATGCTAGAAACTAACGAGTGGCATGTGATTTTGTAGAGATGTTTACCAGTGTTGCAGATGCGGGAGCGTCACTCTCGGATTGCCGAGCTAGAGGGTAGCATGCATGCGCGTGACCACCGAGAGATGGTTGTACTATTGGAGGCAGGGGCTGGGCCCCGTGGCTCGGATGCCCTCCATCGTACTAGATCATGGCCTCCTGACTGCACTTGCGAGTGATGGCACAACGAGAGTCAATGTTTTAGACTACCCACAGGAGATGATAGTGACGATAGAGGATGTGTGGTGGATCCTGCGCATGCCCATGATGGGTACATTGATCAAGTATAGCCCAGATGTAGGTTTGATCAGAGCAGCATGCAGCATGCTTTATTCGGTGTGGATGACATCCCACATGACGGGATGACTGTGGCCTTACACGAGTGCATCTCAGACCCGACATTGCATCGGGGGCCATTATACATTATGGCACTTATCAGTGGGTTTCTACTCACTGATAAGACAGGGACTTCATTCCCGAGAGGATTGCTACCAGTAGTACACGGGATTTACAGTGGGGAGAGGTATTACTGGGGTCAGTGCATACTGGCCCATTTATACTTGGGACTTGCATCTTATCACATACCATGGTCAGAAGACCGTGGGGCCGGCCTCACTATTACAGATATGGTCATGGGATCATATAGCCATTGGATGCCTGTATCGGCCCATTCCGAGTTCGAGACCCCGAGGAGCCATCATACATGGCTTGGATAGCAGTGGGAGAGACATCCGTGGTCACCTTGGTAGCCTATTCAGATATAGGTGGGAGTTTGATGAGCTAGCAGTGATAGACATCATTTGGCATCCATATAGACACTTCCAATGGCCAGAGGATGCCACAGAGCTTAGCATGTGCTTGGTGGAGCACTTCTTGATTGGTAGCCATAGCTATATCATCATGGAGTTGTATCGCATTGACAGTGCCAAGTGGTGATAGCTAGCTAGGCCAGAGTACAAGGTGTCCCATGACCCGATATCTCGGCATGCTCACAGGGATTCTGAGAGGTAGACTATGGGGCCTCGGATTGTAGTAGCCCAAGCTAGGGCCAGTTTCCTACAGGTGGTCCCCTAGGCATGGGATCCACTACGACAGATTAGAGATCCGGGGACCACAATTATTATGCGTGGTATGCTATAGTGTTACCCCGACGACTGACTATTCCAGAGGCAACATGGGTAGTAGGTATTCACCCTCCTATGGAGGTATGGCATGGATCAGAGCATAGGGCCAGAGTAGTAGCATTGGGGCTAGACCTCGAGGATCCTTTTGATGGGATCCCCATGATGGATAGGGTGCCGCACAGGCACAGGGACCGAGGCCACAGGGCCCAACAGCCTATGCCTCCACCCCGAGGTAGAGTATTTGAGCAGGGGTAGTCCTCCAGAGTGCCGCAGGGATCAGTCCCTGAGGCACGCATAGCTCCACGATAGCGGGCGCATATAGCCACAAACATAGGGACAGTGCAGTAGCTCTTAGCTAGAGAGAGATGTGGCGAGGGCTGAGAGAGATGAGGCTCGAGGCTGGTGTGTGATAGCCACAACAGAGAGACGAGGCTCAGAGCCCATATTGTTACATTACTTTCAGGGTGGATCAGGCTCGAGCCCAGCCAGCCAGGAGATGACAGAGCAGCATGGCAGAGCCAGATCCGAGAGATAGCTACATAGGGGGCATAGATACTAAGTCTCTTACATCAGTCCCAGTCACAGACTGTGCATGATCATGGCACAGAGGGACCATGTGTATACACACTATCAGGCAGCAGTAGCCTAGAGGGACCAGGCCCATGTGCCGAGCTACAGGTGATGATGATGACGAGAGAGAGAGATCGAGAGGCTTCCACCTCTAGATAGGCCGAGGCAGACCTAGGCCGGGTCACAGGTGAGCGAGACACTACCCTTCAGGTAGCACTCACCTCAGGAGATGTTGATTTGATTCGGGATGCCACCAGGCTTGGTGGAGAGGCACTCTTTTATAGGACCGCATACTACAGAGTGGTGCCACCAGAGCAGAGAGTGGCTTTGCCACAGTTATCAGGATCAAGTGCATCTTGGCTCATTCACGGAGGTCTGGTCATTCTACCAGATCAGTCAGACAACCCCTTCTAGATCAGCCATCGTGAGACCAGTGCCAGCCCAACCTACAGATATCCAGCATCCAGGGGACAGACCTGGGAGCCCCGACGAGGGCGAGAGCTGTGGTTGATAGCCACTTTTGTATTGTATAGATTCCATTTGTATGTATGCCTCTTATGAAGGCTGATTTTGATGTACAGTGATTATAGACATGTATATATATTTTTTGATGATGCCTCATGATGAAGGCTTGATTCTTTCAGATACATGCCCCTTTTTGATGGCATTGTGTATCGCCAGATGTATTTATGTTGAGCACTGATCAGGACATTGTGTATTATACAGACATTTTTGATGTATCCCTATTGTATGCCTCAGCTGAAGGCATTTTTGATATAGAGTACAGATTTGTATGTATCCATTTTTGATACAGATGTATTTTTGACACACACATATATATATATATATATATATGAGGACTCATTTTGTTTTGGCTCAGCTTCACATGATTATGATATGATGTACATCTTTGCTTTGTTGATATATGTATATGGATGGTTTTTGCATTGTCTGTAAATATATGGGGAGCCAATTGATGATGGGACATGAATCGTGTTTATGTATCTTGAGCGGGCTTGTTTTCTGCATTGGATTCGATGCATGTTATTGTCTTGATTCAGCATTTGTGGATATTGGTATGATGTTTTGGTATGATGCATTGTATTGTTGTTGTACTTTGATGTATGTGGCCTGAGTGGGCATAATTCTATGATGTGAAATACCCCTTTCCAGAAATTACTATATGTTGGTTCTCATTGCATGTTGCGTTTGTTTAATTCAGCATGTATGGAGGCGTTGTGACACGAGTGGGCATACATTGATTCTCATTGCATGCCGCATGTTTTGATTCAGCACTTATGGATGTATTATCTGATTTTGTACTTTGTATGTATCTGATTCTGATGTATTGATGTATACATGTGTTGTAGATTATAGATGATAGATCTGTAGATGATATCAAATGTTGTTTTCATGTGTTATTTTGATGTATATGGATGGGATGATATGATGATATTGGTGTGGGGGGATAGATTTTTGATTATGCAACCCCTCTTGCCCCCATTGATGATACGATATGTGATGATTAGCTTAGCATACATGCATGATGTAAAACTTAGCATTTTTGTTTATATATGATGTATAGATGATGTTAGATATGATGAAAGTGATGGTAATGTGATGTGAATGATAACAAAATAGAGCACATGCAAGAAACACAGCCAAATGCTACAAAGAACACCAGGAATTAATGCAATACACCATGAATCACCATGCCTTATTAACAAGTAACAAAACACAACCAAATGCGTTAAGAAAGAAATAATGAATTAACACACTAGCATGTCGAAACCCACTACAATATGCACAAGCAAGAAAGAATCTATTCTAATACAAGAAAAGATGAACTATGAAAAAGTACACCCAAGCAACAAACAACTCAAAAGTAAGCCCGAAAACACTATACAAGCAACAAAGCAAGGAAACAAGGCAATGCAAGTAAATGTTTTTGTAAGATATGTTTTCATGCACTATTGTTTTTGTGTTTTCTTTTTCTATTATTTTTGTGTTTTCTTGAAACAATTTTCTATTGTTTTTGTGTTTTCTCGAAACAATTTTCTATTGTTTTTGTGTTTTCTCAAAACAATTTTCTATTGTTTTTGTGTTTTTTCTCAAACAATTTTCTATTGTTTTTGTGTTTTCTGATGGTTTCCAAAGCTATGTGCAGGTAACCAAGAAAGCGTGGATGCCCCAACATTAGGTGGGGAATATACAAGGGTAGAAGCCACGCACTTATGAACAAGAAGGTGAAGTCATTGAGTTTCCCCAACGTAAGATGGGAAATAACGAAAGACCACATCCCTCACAGATGAATAGGAGAAGGCAAAGCCAGATCAAGGCTAGACAGAATGGTGTGCACAAGGAAATCGAGAGGCGGAACCAGTCCAGGCCAAAGACAACTACCCTTCTAATATAGAATGCTTGTGAAACAACGAATCTTCCTGAGGCGTCGGAAACTAGGTTTTCACCCAAGGACTTGCCCAAAGTGCCACAATTGTGTGGTTTTCACTAGTGGACGACCTGTTTTCTCTTTTTTTCTTTTTTTCTAAATTTGTTTGATTTTTTTGTATTTTTGATTTTTATGACTTCCCTACGCCATGTTCAGGCATAAAATCTCTTAAGATGCATGGCATTCATGGGCTCTCGGAGCTCATCACCATTGGGGTGAGCCAACTTGTATGCCCCTATGCCATACTTGGCAACTATGACATAGGGTCCTAACCAATGGGGTTCAAACTTCCCTTTCTTTTCTCACTCCACTCTGGTGTTGAACTGGTTCTCCTTCATGACTAAATCACCAACCTCAAACTAATGAGGGATGATTCTCTTGTTATAGTTTCTAGAGACTCTGTGTTGATATACTTTCAGGTGATTAAGAGCGTGAATGTGCTTCTCATCCAGTAGCTCTAACTCAGCCAATCTTGCCACTCGATAATCTTCATCTTTATCCAGATAGTCTCAAGAGAGATCCTCAGGGATGGAAGTTCAATCTCTAAGGGGATGATAGATTCTATCCCGAACACTAGGGAATATGGTGTCACACCTATAGGGGTGCGAATGGATGTTCGGTAAGCCCAAAGGGCTGGATGAATTTGTAGGTGCCAGTTGCGACCTGTTTTGCTGACCATCTTCTCCATTATCCTGACCAAAGTCTTGTTTGTTGCCTCAACTTGTCCATTACCTTGAGGGTAATATGGCGTGGACCATTTCAATTTGATTTGGAACCATTGGCAAAGACTTTCATAGTTTTGTTCTTAAATGACTTCCCATTATCTGTAACAATGGTTGCAGGAATGCCATACCGACAAATAATGTGATTCATGATGAATTTAGAAATTTGTGCTCCTGTGACATAGGTTAAAGGGATGGCCTCCACCCATTTTGTAAAGTATTCAGTGGCTATGTGATGATATGTGTATGACCATCAGAGGAGGTAGGAGTAAGCTTCCCTATTAAATCAAGTCCCCATTTAGAGAATGGCCATGGGGTAGTGATTGGTTGCAATGGTTGTGATGGAGCATGGATAAAATTTCCATACTTTTGGCAAAGCACACATTTTCTAACATAATTGCAACAATCAGTTTCCATGGTAGGCCAATAGTAACCTACTCTCAACAATTTCTTAGCCAAGACCATTCCATTTGTATGTGCTCCGCATACTCCTTCGTGTACTTCCTTGATTGCCTGGATTGACTCCATCACATCCAGACAACGTAATAGATTCCCGTCATAGCCATGATGATAAAGTGTACCTCCTAAAAGGGTGTAATGGGCTATCTAGTGAATTAGGCTCTACTTTTCAGAGTGGGAGATATCGGGAGGGAATGTATTGTCCTTAAGATAGGTGAAAATGGGTTCATACCATGGTGAATGGGGACCAACAACCTCACAAGCCAGGCAAGATTCTGGCATGTCATATGTGGGTTGGCATAGATTTTCTACGAAGAATGGCATATCATTGTTCCCTGGTAGAATACGAAGCATAGATCCCACCATTGCCATAGCATCCACTGATCTTGTTCGCACTCTTGGGATCTACTCAAAGGTGATGCACACAAAATACTCCTTTAGAGTTTCCACTAACTTTTTGTAAGGTATGAGTTTGTCATCCTTAACCTTATACTCATCATTAACTTGTTTAATGATTAACTACAAATCACCTACAACCTTAACATGATGAATATTCCACTTGATGGCCAGCTTCATCCCTGCAATGAGTGCTTCATACTCTGTAATGTTGTTCGTGCAAGGGAAGGCCAAGCGGAAAGCCTATGGTATAGGATCACCCGAAGGAGTAATAAGGACCACTCCTGCACCTGAACCATGAAACGTAAAAGATCCATCAAAATGTATCTGCCATATGATAGATTCTTCAATGTAGAGCAAAGAGGCGTCTGGCAGTTCCAGACTCAAAGGCTCCGTGCTTTGCAAAGGTGCTTCCGCTAGCTGATCTGTAAGTATTTGTCCTTTAACTAATTTTTGATGGACAAATTCTATATCAAACTCACTAAGTAGAATGATCCAATTAGCCATTCTACCTATAAGGGTGGGTTTGGACAACAAATACTTGAGTGGGTCGACCTTCGATATGAGCTTGGTCTTAGTATTCAGCAGGTAATGGTGAAGTTTTTGAAAGGTAAAAACAACGGCCAAGCAAGCCTTTTCAATCTGAGGATAATTAAGTTCATAGGCAAATGAGGGTGTGACTCAGATAGTACACCACTTTCTCCTTATGGTTAATGTCATATTGGGTGAGCAACGCACCAATAGCGTATTGTGTAGTGGAAATATAGAGCAAAAGTGGTTCTCCCAGTAGGAGGCATGAGAACAGGTGGATTGGCCAGGTACTATTTAAGCAAAGAAAAGGCTTGTTGTTGCTCTCGGGCCCCCGATGAAAGTGACGTCCTTTTTAAGAAAATGGGTGAATGAGTGACATTTATCTGCAAGTTGTGAGATAAAGTGGTGAATGGCTTGAATTTTCCCCTACAAGCTACGCAATTGCTTGATATTTTCAGGTGGAGGCATTTCAGTGATGGCAGACACTTTAGCAGGGTCTACCTCAATACCTCGTCTTGACACAATGAAGCCCAATAATTTCCCTGATAGCACCCCAAGACACACTTCTTGGGATTCAATCTGACTTTGTATTCCCGCAGGTGCTCAAAGATACGCCACAAAATGATAGGATGATCTTCTCTTGTTTTGGACTTTCCCAGGATGTCGTCCACGTAGTCTTCCATGATGTCATGAATCATATCATGAAAGATTACTGTCATGGCCCACTGATAAGTTGCTCCCACATTCTTAAGGCCAAATGGCATCACCTGATAGCAGAAGGTGCCCCAAGGAGTTGTGAAAGTTGTTTTGTGTTGGTCCTCCTCAGCGATTTTAATCTGATTATAACCCGAAAATCCATCCATGAGTGATAGCATTTCATATCCTGTTGTTGAGTCAACAATCATATCAATGTTGGGTAACAGAAAGTCATCTTTAGGGAAAGCCTTATTGATGTCTCTAAAATCTGTATAGATTCGGATACGACAGGTTTCTTCTGGATAGGAACAATGTTCGATATCCATTCAGAATAGTCAATTGGTCGATGAATCCTGCAAAGCAACCTTTCCAACTCTTCCTTGACCAACAAGGCCACTCTTGGATGCATCTTTCGAGTTTCTATTTGATAGGCTTGGCATCTTGCATGCATGACCAGGTTGTGCATGACCAAAGTTGGATCTAGGTTGGGCATGTCTTTGTAAGACCATGCAAACACATCAATGAACTCTCACAACAACATAGTGAATGTCTTTTGTTCTCTAGCTGAGAGTGATGCCCCCAATTTTACTATCTTGGGATCTTCTTCAGTACCAATGTTGACATCAATGGTTTCTTCGACTAACAATTTTGATAAATCCTCCATACGCGTAGGGTCAGGAGGAAGGTTGAGATCTTCATCCAAGGATGTCTCCACGAGATTTTCATCCTTGGCATGGTCACTTTGTTTGTCCTTTGATTTTCTTATTTGTTTGTCAGCCAGTGCCTCAAAGAGGTTTTCACTGTGTGACTTGGACTTCGATTTTTGCCGAGGCTTTTCTTTAGAACTTTTTCCCTCACTTTTCTTCAAATTTTGCTGACCACGAAGTTCAACCTCCTCACCAAAGTAGGCGTAGGTGTCTAAGTCGATAGAGAAACCTTTCTTATGATCTCCAATGGGGATTGTATCCCTTATGCCCATAAACTCTGCAATAGCCTCGTCATTCTCGAATAAATCTAGTGGCATGTGACGTTGTTGGTCCCATTCAACAAGGGAAGGGTATACAAGGTCAAGGGTTGGTTTAGTGGGGGTGATGGTTAGGACAACGTTATTCATAAAAGGTTCATGGAGGCCAGATCCTCATATTGGCTACAACAGAATCTGTATCGCTGTCTAGGTAATCGGAACTATCCTCACGCTCTTAGAACAAGTCACATCTTGATCATTGGGGTGCACTCCATAAGGATGAATCCCAATGCCATATCTTTCTATTTTGAAATGTGGAAGAGGGACTGGTTCTCTTTGTCCTTGTTCATTCCTCCCACATCCTAGGCCTTTGTAGCCCATGGAGTACATCATTCTACTAGATTTTTCATATTCCGGGGTTTGATAACAGGATGGTTGAGTGTCCTCAGGGACCCAAGTAGTAGGTGGATCAAGCAATTTCTCCTCAGCTAACAAGCCTCCAGGTAGGAATGACCCAATAGTGTGTTCTTCTCTAGGTCTCCTAAAGCGGTAGTTGGGTCGACCTCTAGTCTTGGGTGACAAAGAGAGATCTGACACCAAGAGTGCTTGTTGTACATTATACTCCCCACAACCATATTCCAGGATTTTCATCTCCCATGAATCAAATGGAGATGTTGAAGTAGATGCCCCATGAGCGCAAGAACTAAGTGAATCTGAATCCACGCGGGATTCCATAGCCTCAGACTGAGAGCGGAACGGCTATATCTGCAGAGGGACATGCATATGTACCCTTTCATGCAAAGCTATTGAGAGCTCTACAATGAGCAAAGGGCTCAAATCTCCTGGTATTGTTATCGTATGTCCCTCATGCTTCAACTTGATGCATTGATGAAATGTTGATGGCACGGCCTGCATGGCATGAATCCATGGTCGGCCTAGAAGCATATTATATGGAAGTTCCAAGTCTAGGATGTGAAACTTCATCTGATGACAAGTGGGGCCCACCTCCATGGGTAGCGTGATGGTGCCTGCTGACTCTCTTTCCACGTTGTCATATGCGGTGATAGTGATAATATGGGACTCAAGATCTTCCTCCGTATGTCCCAATTGTTTGACCAGCTTAAGCGTGCAGATGTTCAATCCCGATCCATTGTCCACAAGCACCCGTTTGATTTTCCTATGGGTGACAACTACCTCGATGTACAAGGGAAGATTATGTGTAGGATTCTCGGTAGGGATCTCCCTATGGTTGAAAGTAAGATGCTCACTTGGGGCAATGTTTGCCACCACAGCTTGAAGGTGTGCAGGATCGACTTCTAAAGGCACTCCCGACCCCTGAAGAGTTTGATACAGGATGTCCTTATGCACATTGGAAATCTTGAGGAGATCTAAGATTGAAATCTTAGCGGATGTCTTCTCAAGCTGTTCTAAAAGGTTATACTTACCAGTATGTGGGGTCGATGGAGAGGGGTCCGAATTAGGAGGCGGGCGCTTGTTACCACAACGCAGTCTTTTCCCTTAATCCGGATAGTGTTGACACGGTCAGCAGGGGAGTGAATACATCCGATAAGTGAATCGTAATGATTGTTATCTCTCTTGGTATACAAGTAATTCATGGCTTTATAAGTTTGGGATGACTCTCCCGATCCGGTTTTTCCTTTTCTAACTTATCATGCTTGGGAATGGTTCCTTATAAATCCCCATTTTCTCATTAGGTGTTTGCGTGTGGCTGGGTTATCCACCTCTATCTCCCCATTGTCAATGAGGTCTTGAATATAGTGGTGAAGTCACAAACATTTGTCTATTTTATGACCTTTAACGCGATGCATTTCGCAATATTCATGCTCCTTATACCATGAAGGTTTGGGAGCGTTGTCGTCAAATGGTTGTGTTGTAGGATAGGTCATCATGTGGGCCACATCCAACTATTTTAGTATGACTGACAATGGTTCATTGAGAGAGGTGAATGTTCGTCATTTTGGTGGTGGTTGAATTGGGCCCTTGGTCAGTTTAAAAGGTTGACCAGTTTGGACCGTTTGAACGCGTTTGGAATCAGTGATTCCATCTCCCACCACGTTTTTGTTTTTGTTGAAGATCTTGGGATTTTCCACGGGTTTGACACTTTGGTTGTCTTTAGATTGGTTTTTAAGGGTGCCTTTAGCAATGAGAGCCTTTTCTATCTAAATCCCTTTCTCATAACCTCCTCAAAAGTACATGAACACAATGCATTTGGAGGTGGAAGGTGATATCTAGGTTGAGATTGGGAACGAAGATACTGACCAACTACTTTTCAGGGAAAGCACAAGGGAAGCGACTGGCTATCCCTCTCCATCATTGGAGGAAGCTAGCGAAGGTCTCATTTGGGCGTTTTTTGGCACCGCACAAGTCTACCATGGTGACATCACTCTCTATGTTATACGAGAAGTGACACACAAATCTTTTCTGCTAATTCTAGCTAGGTGGAAATTGATCCCATGGTAAGCATGTAAACCATTCCAATGCTTGACCTCCAAGACTCTTGGGAAAAAGTATGATAAGGTAATTATCACTATAAGACACCTCTTGACATGCCATGTAAAAATATTTAACATGATCTCTTGGGTCTCCCTTTCCTTTGTATTTGTCAAACTTTGGCATATCAAATTTCTTTGGAAAGGGTTGAAGGGTCATTGTCTTGTCAAAAGGATAGGGGCACAACTCTTCATATTGATATTTCTTGATGCTCCCTATATTTCTCTCTTGTAAGCTTACAAGCATCACTTTCATAGACTGCACTTCCTGTGCAAGCAATTGTTCTTTAGTGGGAGAAGTAGGGATGTAAACACGATGGTACCCTATGTCTTCTTCTCCTTGTTTTTCCCGATGGAGTTTGTTGATCTTAACCTTAGGCCTCACCTTTTGAATGTTCTTGTTTGCATCTTTCTGTACATGGGAAGTAAGCAAAGCAAGTTTTCAGGCTTAGGCTGTTGATTTGTTGTTGGATTGTGGTTTGGTTTATAGCCTCTTCTTCTAAAGGTTCCTCCTCTTCGTACTATGGAGGTTCTTCTTCTTGTCTCAAGTTCTATTTTGTTTCTTCATGGCACTTTGAGGAGGGGTATTCTATGCCCTACCACTTTATCATTTTCTACGTAAGAAGTGGAAGCATGCCCACCTATTAAAATATCTTCCATATTGATAAGGGGGCGTTCTTCCTCAGTAGTGTCATTTGTTTATAGTATTGGTTCATTCTCGATGGGAAATTTGGCCCCTAATTCGATGACCCGAGCCAACACTCTGTCTTTGTTTCTAAGAATAAATTCATCTAGTAGAGTAGGGTCAAAATCAAAGTCCACATGTGGTGACTCTAATTCATTTCCACTATGGTCGACCATTTCTTCTGTTTCCTTTTCTACATAAAAATAGTGGTCCTAGATCGTGTCCGATGAATGGGTTTGATCCTTGTCTATTAGAGGTTTCCCAAGCTTGCACCTGTTGTTCCTCATATGTTTGTTTCTTTAACCCTAGACGCGTCTTGGGAGCCATGTTTTCATGATAAGTTTCACTAAGGTAAGTTGTAGATTTGTTCAAAATTCAATGACTACCCCTAATTGAAACACAAGATGTACACGTTAAGAGTAAATTAACAGTGTGAAAATACCAATGTGATAGAGTGATAAAGTCACCAATGAAACAATCATTTGGTATCAAAATTTGATCAGATGAAGTATTTCCTAGACTACGTTTCAAAGTAACCTGCGACGTCATGCTTAACAAGATGTCTCCACTTATGCCAAGTTCAAAGGAATGAACAAGACGTAAGTAAGTACACAAAGTTAAATGCGATCTCCCAATCAAGATATACGACGAGCAAGCTCAAATCCGATTAAGACCTATATCTCAAAAAGTGCCAATTACGATTTGTGAATGGCACAACAATATCACCAAGATATGTTAACCCACTTTGCAAGAAAGTGAAGTATTGATATCGAGGTGTTATTGATATAACACACACAAATGGTAATGCCTAGCACCTTTTGAAATCGAGGTAATAATAGAACTGAACCAAAAAGCTCAAAGTATAGCTAGGAATAGTTAAGAATGTGTGCAACGTAACCGTACAATATAGGTATTTATGTCGAGTTTACAAGAAACAAGACGTAAATATCAAAATTGTAATGATACGAGACAAACAAGCTAACTCTTCTAAGGAAGTCCACGGTGATGAACCACGCCTAACTACGATGACGATCTTGATGTGGGTATCAAGATCACAATGGCTACCAAATGACGTGAAAATGCCTCCGCTCACTTTAGACATTTAACTAACCCAGCCGCAAACATGGATGGGCGTAAATGGACATAAAAGTGAGAGAAACAGTCGAATGGAAACACAAAGGTAATCACACCTCTTTTGATCAACAAAGTGTCAAAAGAATATGAAGGAAATAAATCAAGAAAAATGACAAAAATGCTAGCCTCACTTCGGCAGAGTTTCACCTCGCCCTAAGGCAAGTAAAAACTAGGCAAAAGTAATACATCACACGTTTCTCAAAAAGAAGGTTCACAACTCAACACTATTTTAAAATGGTCAAAGTGGGCTCCTGGCCAAAGTATATTCTCCTAGGTGGTTCTCTCACCCTAGGTGTTACAAAGTTTCCACGAGCGAGCGTGATTTACCCAAAAAGTCACACTGACTAGTTTGGGAGTATCTCGCTTTACTTTACCCCCTTCAAGAATAATAGGCAACTAGTGCATCTATGTGTACTATCACTGGGGTCACCACAATGGACAACCTGTAACACTATCTCACAAAGGAATCACTAGTCAAGTAGGTAGTGCGGAGCACTTCCCATTTCATCCACAAGGTTCCCTCTTGTGTGGACTACTTTGGGGTTCCTAGAACCACCCCCATTGTTGTAGCTTAAGGCGTTATGCCAAAGGGGTTATGTTCCAATTAAGCGGAGAGGGACGTGTACCCTTTTCTGAAACCTGTAATATAGTGTTTTGAATATGTTGTTCTTTTTATCTTTTTAATTTAGATGTGGTTTGCTTGAACAACATTTGGAAACCTACAAGAACACGTGTATTAGAAGTTTTTTGACTTTTGTTTCATTTCCTTCGTTCTTTGACAAGCGTTTTGGTCCTAAATGATGATGATTAGTAATTGTCCATTAAAAGAGAAGGCACCATTTCTAATTCTCTAGATCATCCAAGGACGCAAGAGAAGAGCATACGTGATGTCGTCACAAATCTCAAAAGATAACCAAATGGAACAATACTTTAATTTCAACAAATGCCAAATTGACCAATTCTAACTAAAATACCCTTAACAATCTTAAAGCGGAAAAAGGTCTTAAGAATCATTTCTGATTCCCAAGGTCACCCCAAGGGACGCGAGGGAAGAGCATACATGATCTCAATCCCATTAGTAAATAATGCAAAATACTATCTAATCAAATACCAACATGTAAAAATAGCCTGCAAAGACAAATATGTGATTAGATAAACTTGCAAAAAAGTTAGCACATCAACCCTTTAAAAAAAAGTAAAAGGATGCCTGCACCCTTTTTCTATGTATGCATGGGTTAGGGCGTATGCACCACCAAAGGCTGTTTTTTTCGTAACATAGTGTACCTGTGCCACCCGAGAGATGTGTGCGCCCTAAAATAGCATGTCTGCCCCTAAAACAGCACTGCTTGTGCCACTCTATGGATTTTTCATAATAATTAAATGCTGCGCCACCCGAGAGGTGTGTGTGCCACGAAAACAACATACACGCTACTCTGAGAAAATAGACAGGAAAAATAGATAGAATAACCATATTACTAGAAAAATATACCTGTGCCACAAAAATCACATGTGCGCCCTGGTTAGGGTGTGCGCCATTCTGACAGGGTTTCGACTGTAGCAAAAAGGTACAATATGAAACTATGTGTGCACCAGGTTAGTGCACCTACGCGCGGTTAGGGTGGATGCGCCAGGGTTAGTGCACTGCGCCAGGGGTCCACCGACAGAGTGACAGAGTTTGACAGCACACCTGCACCACTAGAGAGATGCGTGCACACCTAAAATCATGCTTGCGCCCCAAAAATCACATCTGCGCTCCTAAAATTGTACTACACTCCTAAAATTGTACTGCACTGTAACCACAATATGGAAAAGGACGCAAAAACTTCACAATACTCTAAATTTTGACAAGTTAGTTCAAAAATGGCAATGACCCATTAAAATTAAGGCTATAAACATGAAGTAACACATATTAAATGAGCAAAAACTCCAAAAAATGGAAATTAATTACTACATGTGCATATCAAAAGTTAGCCAAAATAATGAAATTTAAACTAAAATGCCATGGGACTAAGTGTCCCACCGGGTGTGCCAAATGTGTGCAAGTTTTGTGCTTTTTAGCTAAGTTAGATGAATGAGAACTAACACCTAAATAGTTCTATAAAAATTAATGAAAATCTATACACACATCAAAGATGAGAGATAAATCAAGATTAATACTAACATTTATCAATAACTTGAATTATCAATGCTATGTTAATATTTAAATCTCTACTCTCTAGACTACCAACAAACAAGTAAATGGACCTAAATAGGTTCCATGGCAATCAATATTTGGTTGTCCTTGAATGTTCCAAGAACCTAGGAATGGGGGCTTATCAAAATTGGGCTACAAGACCCTTTTGACACCTCCCATATGACCTAAGCACTTTAAAGAATAGGAAGCTTAGCTCCTCAAGATGATGAACTCTCAAGAGAACACAAAAGCAAGCTCTTAGTCTATTTTTCTATATGCTTTGCATTTGCTTTCTCAAAGAGTTTAGGTGTAAGTAAAAAGGTAGGTGGAGGGCTCTTTATATAGCCCAAAGGATAAAGGATTCAACACATCCTCATGAATGTGGGATAAAGGTAAAACATGATTAGGAATGGATAAGGTTGCTTTATTAAAGGTAACCTTACTTTAGAAGGGTTTAATACATGTTTAGCAAGTCATGGGAGTTGGGGGTATTTTAATTAATCAAAGGTGATTAACTAATAGGTAGGTGTAAGTTTATAGCTTATAAGAAGCCAATTAGAAGAATAATAGTGCGAATTTAGGCTATTAATGAGGGGATTAAATCAATTAAATATTGATTTACTAGTTAAATGGTGTTAACTAGATGAAGTGATAAGCCATTGTAATTGATTAACGAAAAATATGAGCGCTTTTGACGATATGTCGTCGATTTGCGTAATTAGCGCAATTTAAGTATTTAAATTGCTTGGCGTAAGAAGAAATACAAGAGGACAACCATAGAAAGTTTTATTGGACTTGTTGGAAAGGTGCGAATGCAAAGCTTTCAGACTTCTTATTTCTTAAAGACCAGATTTTATCACATCCCAACAAAAAGCCATTGTGAAAAGACATACAAGAGGAGAACCATAGAAAGTTTTATGCGCATAGAGAAAGATCGGGATCATCGGCAACAAGACAAAGAAATCTCACGCACAACCCAAGACTAGAAACAAGTTTCCAACGCCTGAGGAGGAAGAAGAAATCATTCCACGCGTGGGAGAGAGGAAATCAGGACAGTCAAAAGAAATTTGTCATTGTTTTAATTGTTTTCTTTACAAATCCTCACGTATTCAATAGCCCAGGAAAAAGATTACATTAGTTATAAGAGAACAAAGTTCCCACGCCACTTTGAAGGAGGAATGCACAGGTAGTTTGGAATAAATAAAAAAAAAAAAAAACAATGCTTTCCACATTCCACACAAAGCGACAGGGAGGAGCTAAAGAAAAAAAAAGACAACAAGAAAACAAAAATTTCCCACGCATGGAGTAAGGGATAGTCCAAAAATACAGCAAAAGACAATTTGCAAATTCCACGCATTTTGTTTTAATTTTTGTTTGTTTTTTGCAGCAGAGGCCACACGTGGGGATGAGAAAATTGCAGTCTTGGTTTTGAGAGGAGTTACCCACGCATTTGCTAATATAAAAATACAAAAAAACAATTCCAACACAGGTCCAAAAGGCAAAATAACCCACGCATTCATCAAAGAGGCCAAGGTTTCAAAAAAGAATATCCAGGCAGCCAAAATTGAATAAAGACACGTGCATAAAACTTTGGAGAAAAGAAAGAAGAACTATATATATATATATATATATATATATATATATATATATATATATATATATATATATATATATTTCCATGCACAAGAAATTGCATCACAACGCCTTCACCTGGAGATAGACTACGCAGCCATGAAGGAATATAGATCCACGCTTGCATAATTCAAGCAAAAATCAGTCAAAGGAATTTCACGCATTCGCAAGAAAAATGAATTCAATAAAGAAAATGATAGACACGGGAAAGAACGTGCCAAGGGTTGTCATCCGTTAAAGTAATCAACTTTGGAGCTCTATATCTCAAAGTCGGATGATCGTCGCGAAGAAAGGTTTGGTTCGTTGAATTCTCTTCATATTAGTATACTCATTTTCCAAAATTTATATGCACACAGTACCTCATTTGATATTTTTCATGCACCCAAGAAAAACCTGTTTGCTCGATTTTGCCGTATGCCGTGATTTCACTTGGCGGAAGGCCTACTTTCAAATTTGTATCTTGAACCCAGAGATGATTATCGAGAGCGGTTTAGTTTGTTGAATTATTCTAACATTCATGTATTTATTTGAAAAAATTCATATGTACAACGCTTCGTTTGATATTTTTCACGGGGTCGAATAAAATGCAGTTTGCATGATTTCGCGCGTATAGTTTTCAGCTTGTCAAGTCTGCTCACTTTGAGAGTTGATATTTTGAGTTCATATGATCATCAAGATAAAATAATTATTTTTATCATTTCTTTCCATCTTCATTTACTTCCTTGCCAATTTTAGATGACCAGGTGACGTTTGATATTTTTCCCAAGCTAAAACCAAACGGGATTTTCACAGTTTTACACTTGCATTTTCCTAGCAGTTTCATAAGAGTCAACTTTGACCTTTAATATTTGACTGAAGAATTTGATTGGGAAAAAAACTTCTGATATGCAAACTTTTGGTACCTTAATATACTCCCTCATGTAGTGAGAAATTATCAGACAAGATTTGCTATTTTTCCGAAGGCGCAATTTCTGACAGCAATTTGTGTAGTTTTGTAAGATGGAAGTAATTGAAAATCACGTTTTGTCATAGTCATGTCATTCCCAAACAAAATAATGTTGCGGTATAAGTTCCAGGGCATTCTACTCACCTCGACGCTCCATTCAGAGTATAAGAACATCGTCGATGCCAACTTGGGACACGTCGATGTAAGTCGGTTCTGCGATCGCATATCGACTGAAGGCGAGTCACAATTTTCCTTACGTTTGTTCTGAACTGGTCATCACTTGCATGGATGCACCATGAAATATTCATAATGTGGCGATTCAACTCCAACGTCTTCGAAATGAAAGCAACCCCTAACTTCCTCATTATGCAGTATAAGTTGTAGCTATTAGCATTGGTCTCTTCGAGTCAAAAGTCATTGTTATTGGCAGAGATCGATAATGGGAGATTCTTGTCTACATCAATTTTCTACTTGATCATTGTGGCGGATCTATTTATCGATAAACCAAGATCGACGACAAGTGCAATTGTGCGAGATCATCAAGCAAGGCCACATCATTCAAGCGTGTCCTTGTCAGCTCTCAGTTAACACCGTGCATAATACTTCATCGGCTAGTATTTAAGTTGTTCTGTTCTTGAATTGGACAATCATGAGTGAATCAGAATTCCAACACTTCGGGATGGTGACAAAGATAAAAGACATAACTCCAAGAGGTGAATTACAATTTTGGCTCTTGGAGATCTTCTCAATGGTGAAAGACCAGAAGCTGGATTCTGACAAACCAAGGTGGCGTAATGACTACGGTCTCATGACAAAATGAATAATTCACTATGGAAAGGTACTCGGAGCATGTGGAGAATTGTGTGTAATTATGATTGTGAATACAAATGAAGACAAAATTTCTCACACCAGGATATTGCTCAGACGGAGGGGTGGATGAATTGCTCAAGTTTCAAGCTCGACACTCTTGTCATTTGGAGGATTACAGAGCACGGTCAATGAGTTCATTCCCGTACGATTGGGATAGGTGGACTCTTGGCCCAATGGATAAGGCATTGACCCTAGGTGTTTTGATCTAGGTGGCGCATTGTTGACTAGGATGTCTAGGTGTACGTCCAAGTCATTTAAGTGGGGTCCACATGTACCCATTTCTTTTATTTATGTATTTTTCCTTAAATGAATTTTTAACTTAAGTGGTTTCTATTTTTAGTCACTTTTTAATAAATTTGGTTGAAAAAGTCAAAGGTCACTTAAGTGCCTTATTTAATGATCATGTAAAACCCTAACTACTTACTAACCAACTTTTGGGTTATAAAAGGAAGTGAGGGGCTCATTTATAAGGGTGACTTTGAGAGAATAGAAGAAATAATTTTGTGTGCAAGCTTTGTTTCAAGAAGAAACTTTGTGTTCTTTTGTGAAAACATTTTGGAGTTAATAAAATACGAACTTTGTGTCTCATTCATTGTCTCTTGTAACATTTGATGTTCTTATGTTCATTAGATGTTAGGTGTTTGAATCTTGCATGCAAATATTATCTTTGATCTTATTGTCAACATTATTAATTTGTTGTTCTAGTTCACAATGATCAAGCTCTAATTATTTACTTGCTCACGTGTGTTCCCTTTTACATATTCTTGTTTAGCTAACTCAAACTCCGTTTTATTTGTGTTAGTTATTCATCTTTCCTCTTCGTGCAATATTAGGCTTTGTTTTTACCTAACTCTTGCATGTTCTTTCAATTCATTCTATTCCACTCCTTTCCTTCATTCCATTCCATCTCCCTCATTCATTTTTCTTTCCATTGATGTTCCAAAACACCCCCCACATACAATTTTGAATGTATAGATGTAAATACAGTTTTGGTTTTCAATAAAGGCAACCTCACCTTCATTAAGGAGGGACTTCACTCCCACACCGTTACATGTCATTTTTATGCGTGAAAATCCATATACTAACAGGATGGTAGGAGAAGCACCACCTGGATATGTATTCACGGTAGGTGGGACGATAGATAGTTGAATTTTGAGATTACGTGCGAAGGTTATGGCCTTGTCTACTATAGAGGCCGAGTATGTTGCAGCTATAGAGGCTAGCAAAGAGATGATATGGATGAGTAGGTTCATGGAAGAGTTGGGAAAGGAGTAAGATGATTGCAGATTGTACAGTGATAGTCAAAGTGCAATTCATTTAGAAAAGAACTCAACATTTCATTCAAAAACAAAACACATTCAGTTGAGATATCACTTCATATGGAAAGTGTTGGAGGATGGGAAACTGAAGTTAGAGAAAATTCATATGAATGAGAACCCTATGGATATGCTAAAAATCCGTTGGAAAAGGAGAAGTTGGAGCTACACTCCACTTCTGTTGGTCTTCAAGTTTAAGACTTGAAGAGGAAGAAACAAATCCAAGAGAGGAACCAAGGATGGAGTTATGCGAGGATAGTGCAACAATTTATCTCCAAGTAGGAGATTGTTGAGATTTTGGAGCTGAATTGCTTCACAAAGGAGATTATTTACAACTTGTAGGTTTACAAAGTAACCACTATCAATTAGCTGACCGGTGTCAGTCACCTAGCATACTAACCGACATCAGTTGGGACAAATCAATAACAGTTAAGGAAACTAACATTGGTTACCTGTGTGTGATTGTTTATATTTAAGTCACGGGAATTAGATCTAATATTTGTTATAAAATTAATCTAATAGTTGTAAATGAATGGCTAAAGTTCCCTAAGTTTGTTATACACTTTTATAAGCTAGGAAACTAGGGCTAGAGGTTAGGTTGGGAGAATTGTAAGAAGGAATACTTGGTGATATCTTAAAGAAGCTTGTGAGAGGAAAAGTAGTGTACATCGTGTAAGTTGTGGAAAATTATAGATTCAATTCTACAACCTCTGAATAATATATTGTTTGTTTCTTGGTGGACGTAGCCCACACTAGGTGAACCACATTATATCTTGTGTATTTTCTTTTGTTGGTTATTTCCATGTTTATTGCTTATATGCTTTAATATGATATATATTTGTATAACCGGTTTGGTCTAACCACAACATGATTAATCCACACCTCTTATGGTGTCTTTTCCTTCAAGATATTTATAGATACTTGATTAAAAGATATACAACACTCTTGGCCGTGTCTAACCAAAATATATTCTCCAACTTCATAGTGGAAAGCATGTAACGAGCCATCTCCATGACAGATTCGATTGACGTTTTGTAATTACATTCTGAGGAGTATAGGGGGTAGTTAGGTGTTATATGTTTGGGATCATTCAAGAATACCAATAATTTATTAGATGTAAATTTCCCCCTCGATTCAGCAGAGAAAAAGCGGTCCATAGTTTGCTTTGAAAAACTTTTTATAGAATATTTGCAAATTTGCAAATTCTTTCTTTTTTGGAGAAAGAACACCCAAGTCTTATGGGAATAGTCATTAGTGAACAACTGGAAGTATTGAAACCCCTTAAATGAGGTAGGAAAGGGTCCACATAGATTGGTATACATGACCTCGAGATGGTTCTTGGCATTGAATGTAATTGACTCGAATGGATCCCGATGTTGCTTTCCTGTCACACATCCAGGACAAAGAGGTAATGAATGAGAGAGGGGAGGAAGTCCTTGTACCATCTACACTAAACTTAGCTAATAGAGGGAGTTGATAGAAAGATGTCCATATCAATAATCCCAGTAGTAGTGGATTCCACTTTGTTGAGGTAGATAGTGAAAATGTAGAGGATGAAACTGCATCTAATGCAAATAAACGATCCTTCAAAAAAACTCTAGCAAGTATCGTACCTTCTTGAGATATCAAACATGATTTGATGTCATTCTGAACCAGGAACTCCACCTTGAGCTTTTGATTCAACAATTGAGAGATAGGAGATTTTGGTCAAGCCAGGGACATAGATCACCTTTGTGAGAGTACATCTTCTTATCCCGAGAGGAATGGTGACATTTCCTATTCCTTCTACTACATACTCCTTATTGTCTGCAATATGAACCTAATCTCTAGTGGGTCGATCAGTCAATGAATCAAACATCTTTATATCTCCCATCATGTGCTTTTTGAACTGAATTAATCAACTAATCATTTTATGATGGTTTCGATGTTTGGGATACAAGAACTAAATCATCTTCATGTGTGCCGTAATGTGTTGATTCTAGGACATATTCATCTGAGTCATCATCTGGTTGGGCTGCGACATGTCCTTTCTACTTCTTTTCACGAGGACACCACTTGGATTTCTTTGAATCACCTTGGCTAGATGTGCTCTCTTCTAGAATTACGTGTGTGTGCAACCATTGTACTAACAATTCATAGTGTCATGCATATTCATGGTGTAGATGTGACACCATTGATTCACCTTTTGAGACTTTTTCTTCTATTGTTTCTTTTGTGGTTACTTTTGTGTCTTCTTCTCTTGTTGTCTGTTATGAGGATTCTAAATCTTCTTCTTCCTTGATATCAACACTTTTTCCTCAAATTATTCTTGCACTTTCTAAATGGATTATTCCGGCTCTAAAAATTTTACTAGTTTGGTAAAGCTCACCTCATTTGTTTGATGGTCAATGTAGCGATGAATGTCCTGGATTGGGAAGGAAGATCTCTCAGTGTGAGAGGGACAAGAAACTTATATTTGAAAACTTCTCTGAGTGTGCTAAGTTGTGCTCATAACTCCACCACACGATGCAAGAATTATTCCACTTTATCGCCTTCTTGCATACTCATGGTATGAAGCTTTGATTGGAGATGAAGAAATTTTGTCAAATTATTTTCTTTATAGATGATAGAGAGTATCCTAGGACTTATTTTATGTTTTCACATTTTGTATGTGTGGTTGTACCTCATCGATATATGCTCAGAGTGATCAACATCAAGGATTTTGCATCAACCTTGTCATACTTCATTTTCTCATGTACGTTGGTGGGATGAGCGAATATACTAGTTATGATCTCCCAGAGATCTTCAAAAATGATAATGGTTCTCATCTTTGTCTTCCATGCAAACATAATTTGGCTCTTTCAAGATCTAGGCATTAGATATCAATATTTTTAGAGCCGACATGATGTAAAAACAATATTTTATTATTATTATGTTCAAAGGTATAATGCCTTATTGATGAACAAGAGAATGATAGGAGGGTTGGAGTACGCTCATGCAAAGGTGAGATGCATATGCTTATTTGGGTATTCTATCTCACATTCATCATCTTCCTCATAGCCTTTCTCGAGCTCCACACAAAACCTTCTTTCCTTGACACCATATGATCACTCCGGTAGTCCCTTATGTACTATCTCCTCAAATTATAAATTTCTATTGTTATGAAGGGCGTTGAGCAATGAAAAATAAAATATGGTGCTTTTGGAAGCTTTTATTGGCCTCTTAATGGCGATTCATTTCTTAGATTGATCGTAGTGTTACTTTCAAAGCATATGGAATGTGTGACATGTGCTCTCAAGGCCAAATTTTCTCCTCCACATTTTGTAATAAAAATATTCTACACCCAGACACACATTGAAGGTTTGTGTAGTCTCCACGCCATCAAAGGGTGATTTCAATCAAAACACATCTTTGCAAATTTCTTACTTTTGCACATTTCCGGACATTATACTCTCTTTGCACAGGTGCAACGTCAATCTTCACACTTTTTTTTTCCTTTTTTTGCCACGTCTAAGAGGACTCCAAAAATATCACTCCAGCCAAAAACACCAATCATTCAACATGTTTTGGTTTGAGTTCAAAGACAATAAAGACAAAAAATTCCATGCCAAGGATAAAGGAGCTCTTACCCATCCCTAAGATCTTGTGCTCCTCCAAAATGCCTTTTCCGAGTTTCCACATAGGGAGAGGATGAGTTCTCGATACCAATGATACACCAAAGGAAGAGAAGAAAATTTTTGTTTTATTGATATCTCAAAAGTAGTGGCACAAGATAATATATACAAGAACAAAGTGGTTCGATGGAACCTAAAAATAGTTGCAAGAAGGAAAACCGACCTACCATGAGGGCATACTTGAACATGGTCGATTTACAAAACAAAATGATGTATTAACATTTATGCTAACAAACTAAAACATGAGGAAGGTTTAAAGGCAAAGGCCTAAGTATTGATAATTTGAATGGTTTGTGATTGGCCACGTGGACCAATCACAAGCCACTCAATCTCCATGGGAATCGATATCTATGTGGTTAAGTCTCAAAATTGTCAAAAACCAAGAGAACAAGATACTATGACTAGTCCATGTGGACCAATCATGACAATCCAAGATTGGTCAATGTGGACCAGTCACAATAGTCCCTAATCTTGGGAGTTTCTGGATTCAAACTTTTATCCAACAAGGGTTTGCAATCAAGGTGATTCAAGACCTCAAGAAAATGTGGTGGCCCAAAATCTCATAGGACACCCTTATCAACCCCAAGGATACTTAGAAACCTCGAGATCTTAAATGACACGTCATTGGTCCATGTGGACCAATCACATGTCGCTTAAGCTCTTGAAAATTTTGAGACCCATCAAGGTGGAGGCCGACACCATCACCTTGAGACCCTAAATCTAGTGAGATTGTAACATGTGGCCTCACCAAAGGTAGGAAAATTGATTTGTAAACCTCTATCTTTTGAAATTTACAAGACCAAAAAAATTACAGTTCTACTTCCAATTCTTTGAAAATGACAATTCTTAAATGCTAGTGAATGAAATATGAACTTAGAACTATTTTGCAGTAAAAGGAAAGAAGATAATTTAGCACATACATAGTATTTTTATCCTAGAAACCCCCAGTTTGAGGAAAACCAGTCGGGAAGGGAAATTTCTCTCTTTCTTCCCACTTATATATTGGCCAAATTAAAAGGAAATACAGATTACAATAAGATGAAGGAAGATAAACAATGTCAACACCTCCCTTTTGTACTTTTTGCTCTGTTTTCACACCTTGCTTCTATAAAACAATTCTAGCTTTAATGGTTTCTTTCTCACTTCTCTTCATTCAAAATTCGATGATCAAAAACCACTTGTTCTCCTTGTATTTATAGCTGCTTCCCATGTCCTCCCATGCACTAGAGAATAGGAAGGGTTGTGCAGGAAGAGACACAATTAGGACATTCCAAATCTGTGACTATTCATGGCTTATTTATTTTTGTCCATTAGTGACGGGAATACCGATGTCAGTAGAATGGTGGCTACACAATGTCCATGGTGGTTACATAACTTTGTCATCTATGTAAGGGGTGGTTATGCAACCGATGGGGTGGTTACACAATCGATACTCTACACAAAGTGGTGGTTATGTAACTTAACCATCTATTCCTCTTCCTACATGATTTTTCTTCTATTTTTGGTGTTTCTTATGAAGTGGTGCTCTTCTAGATCCCTTTGGAAAAAAAATGGATCAAAGATGACCGATAAGGGATAAACACATGGCCAATTGGCAAAGGAGGTTAAAATTGATGGCCATGTGGTTGTCATATGTGTAAAACGTTCGTAAAATTTGATTGATCATAATTTTTTCTCATGTTGACCAAAATGAGCAAAAATAATCTCCTTGGAATGATTTTAAAGACAAAAGTACATTGGAGGTAGTTTAAGGTCACAATCAAGTGTTTTTGAGCCTAAAAAAATGGTAAAAGACACTTACTACTTGTTTTTAGATACAAGCTTTGGGAATTGACATAGGACTGGTTTTTTACTCATATATTTTGATCCAAAGCTCTATTTGACATTAGGCTAGTCTCATTTGAAGCGTAATTTATAGATCTATACTCATAGTACAATTTCAAAGGATTAGGTGAGGATATGAGGGGTATTTTCATGACTAAAATTTAGGTTTTTTTAGTTTGTAAAAACCTGATCAAAGAAACTCCAAATCAATTACAAATTCTAATATAGGAATCTTTCTCCTTCTTGAGGATGTTTTGAGCCATAACCACCTTATGGTCCTACCAAAATTCATAGGAGGAGGTAGAATTGGTTGTTAAGAATGAATACGAATTATATTAGTGGTCCAAAGAGAAATCATGGCTAAATTAGACAAACGACAACTTAAACTTCACATGATCTATCCGATCTCATGAAAAAGATGATTTCCCTCTTGAGTCTTATCCTTTGAATGAATATCCACATGTTTTTTGTAGATCAAGGAAACCCCATGAGGTGGATAATCATGAGACTTGTGGATTTTCCTTTGAGCTAGTTTGGAAAGACCAACCATGTCAAACATCTTACATGGCATCTTCGAGATCCATTCCCCTCTCTTATTCCTCTATAAATGTAACTCAATTTCTCATTGTAATTATCCTCTCCTCAATGTAAAGTTACCATGCCAAAATGATAGTTAAACATTAGGAGTTTGAACTCGATTTGGGCTAATGTGATGCATCTAATACCTTCCCCTAGTAATGGAATAAATGTGCATACTTCCAAGAAATAATATGATATTGATTATGGATCTTTTATGCCCTTTAGGTTAGATTAATGTGTTATTTATCACTCTTTTCATTAATGACATGATGTGTGTGGGTTATTCTTATATGATTCCATTTCTCTGTGTTTAAATGATGGTGGATATGAGTTTAATTTGATGCAAGCTGAACTATGACTTATTTATACCCTTTTGGATTTGTGTTTCCCCCATATTATAACCCTTAGGAGAAAATCCCTTCTATTTTGGTGCAATAACTACCCCCTTTATTTAATTCATGTTTTATCTTCCTCCTTTCCCCCTTGTAAATAAGTAGATTAGTGTTAAGGTTAATGTTAACACTAGGTAGTTAACTGAGGAGCCAACCTTATATGGAGGTCTACCCAAGGAGCCAATGTCCCACTACTTAGGGAAATCCCCATTGTTTCTACTAAGATAACAATGTTTTCCAGAACTTGGTGAGATTTCACGGGTGCAAATTTTACGTGACAACAAGTTTTGGCACTCCCAATGGGACCAATTATGTGAACACTTTGTTTGATCCTCATATTTATTTATCAAAGAATTTGTAGACAATTTTTGTGTTCTTGATTAATTCAATTACTATATTTTCTCACATAAGAATGCACACCCTTTTAATTTACAAATAATATTTGGTGTTTTCTCAACTCATATGGTTTGCGAACCTCATTTTTGAAGCACTTGGAAACTCCATGTGTTCAAATATTACAAATTCCTTCAATGTTAGAAAATTTCCTTCATCTTCCATTCATATCTTAATGTTTCAACTCTTTCGTTTTTCTTAGAAAAGCTTACCCATTCCCTCATTTTGACTCTAACCCTCTATGTTTGTAGCAGTTGGATGAGATTCATAAATTATCCCTATAAACCCTACCTATCTTTCTTGAAAATGGTGACATAACTCATGTTGAGCATATCTAATATGTGGCCAACCATTGTTCCATCCAAAATATCAGAGAGGAGAATGTTTGTAGTATAATACTTATCTCTTTTTTAAGAGGTAAACTCAAGATTAGTATCTAAGTTTGGCTCCACAATCCATTTATACATGGAATCAACTGGGATTTTTTTAGAGAAGTGGTGCAAGGAGAATGCATAAATCATATCTCTCATGGAACACCTAAACACCATAAAGAGGGCCTCAATGGAACATGTCTTGCACTTTAATCTCAAATTCACAAATAATTGGAATAAAATCCCTTAGGAATTCAAGCCCCAATTAGGTATGACATTATGGTACTATTTGAGAGGCTCTGATTCCAATATTGATGTCATGATTCAATCTCTAAGAGGCAGAAATATTCCTCAGTATTTTGACGTAGCTATACAAGACGATAAAAATATTATTTAGGCAGGTAAAAGGAAATCCATTCACATCTCTCCAATCCTCAATCTCTTTATTTAATTATTGAACCTCATAATGTTTTACTTCAGATCCAAGAAACCCCTATGGTTCCTAATCCTCCATTTGTTTTCCTAGAGGCTCATTTAACCCAAAAAATCCGCTATATTTTACAAAATTCCCTTCCACTTCCGATTATGGCATTACCTAGCCCTCCAAAGATTTTTCATGAAACTTTTAGGAATTGTGGTATTTCATAGGTTGTCCCAATCTTCTACCTAATATTGACCAACCCAAACTTTCACATGGTATTAGTAGATTGGGGTATTTGTCACTATCATGAGGAGGAAAATAAACCGTAAAACCTACCACACTCTAAGAAGAATTTAATGCCATTCCATGAGACTTTATTGGAGGATCAACATGAACAAGAGAGAATTAAGCAAGAATTTCTCAAATTACTTGAGTTGTAGAGGAAGAAGCACATCGACAGACTGATGTGAAGGTTTCAGAGGATTAAATCAACAATTTTGAGCTCAAACTAACTCTTTCTAAAATTTCAATCAATGAACAACCCCTTTCCAACACATCATATCCAGTTCAGACTAGTTTCACCAAAGGGAATGATGATATAATATATGCATATATTTGTGTAATCATACTCAGATGATGAGAGTGTTCAAAATGTGAAAATAGAGGCATCCATCATATAAATAAATCATGCAAAATCAGATGATGATTAAATTGATCTTGAGAAGGAGATAAAAGTGTTTCTCAACACTTGTGTAGGTTATATAAAGGATGAGGAAGATATTCAAGGTGACCATGAGGTTTTGTTTGAATGCAATGATCCCTATTATTGTGCATGTTTATAGCTTTCTACATTTATGAAGGATTGCAGGTGACTCACCCATGACATCATTAAACATTGTAACCTTAAAATAGAGTTTGAAATGGCTAGGGAGTAGGGAGGATGAGTTTATCCTCATAAACTTCATGTTTGAGCCTCGAGAAAGGGGATACAGAGCCAAGTGTTGGAATAGAGGTGTTTTTTAAATATAGAATAGAAGAAGACAAGTTAAAACAACTTGCAAACATTCCCCAAAAGAAGAAAGATGAAGATTGTGGCTTGTTTGAGAGTTGGAGAAGTCCATTGGATTTGAAATTTGGGTTTTAAATTAGATACCTGGATATATTAGATCTTCAACATAAGTTGTCACCAACCATGCTCATTTGAGAGTATGGTGAGGAACATCAAAGTTTCAAAATTCAACTTCAACACATCCAAAACTAGAATAATGATCAAGTAGAGGTGTTTTTTAGCCAAGTTAGTTGATATTTTGAAATATAATGATCTATTGACCATGTTTTCTTAATCCTCACCATCCTTAGTTATTATAAAGATTCTTTGTTAGCCTACATTCATTAGGAAAGGAAGTTATTTATCTTACCCAACTTGTGGATTAGTTTGACATGATTTTAATCATGGTTAGAGTAGGAGTAGTTTAATGTTCTCTAGGAAGAATAAGTGTATTGGAACACTTTACATGTTTCACTTGAAACATGTATGATTTTGATTTTGTACATAGTTTTTTCTTGGAGGCACGTAATGGGAAGTTGTTTGGGGATCTTGTAGAGTTTGTGTGTAGATCTGAGATAGATTTCACATTGGGTTTGTGTGGAAGGTTTTTCATGGAGAAATTAGATATTTTTCATTGTTAAATCAGAAAAGGAAAGGTAAATATTCAAGAAGATTAAACATTTTCAAGGCCAATCTTAAAGTTCTAGGTTGACTCCATTCCCAATGGATACATAAGGAAAATGGTTATCACATCTAGTAGGAAGATGGCCCCTCTGAGTCACCAATAATGTTTCCAAAATAGTCACCCAATAACTTGCAAGACACATCATTGGTCCATGTGGAGTAATCATGGATATATAAATCTCTTGGGATGTTTGAAACCCAAAAGGGTAGAGATCGAGGATGTGACCCCATGAATTGACACCATAAATATGAGGATATTACATGACATGTGGCTTCACCAAACTAGCCTTCAATTGTGTAAAATTGGTCTTATTAGAAAGGTTTTAAAGAGAACTAACTACACAATAAAGGTTGTCTTAGGTAATAGCCAATCAATTTTGAGCCTAAATATGTGGTAAAAAAATCACTACCATTTTCATATCTGGGCTTTGGGGCAACACATGGCTGGTATTTTTCTCATATCTTTTGATCAAAATCTCCATTTGACATGGGACCAGTCTTATTATAAGAATATTTTAGAGAGCTAAAATTAAAGAACAATTTTTGAGGATTTGGTGAGGAGACAAGGGATATTTTCATGAATAAAATTTAGGTTTTTAATTCTTAAAATTATGGTCAAACAAACTCCAAATCAGCGATAGATGATTCTAGATGAATATTACTCCTTTTTGAGGATGTTTTGTGGCATGATCACCTTGTGGTCCCACCCAAACACATGGGAGGAGATAGAATTAGTTGCTAATAATTGAGTTGTATTAGTGGTATAAAGGGAAATCATGGCTAAATTAGACAAATGAAAAATTAAACTTCACTCTATCTCCTTGATCTCATGAGAAAATGTTGATTTCCCTCAAAATCATCAAAATGAATATCCATATGATACTTTCGGATAAAGGTAACCCCATTAAGTGGATTTATTGTATAGGAAACTTCTTTCTCGAGTGGGGTGAAGGCTATACTGAGAGCCACCAACAACTTTGAATGATGGAGGGCTTAGGACCTCAGATGTAGATGTGGATCTACGGGTGTAAAGAAGATAGATGCATGATATAAAGAAGCTAGATCTACAAAACTGAAACAAATAAGATTAGATCACAATATGCGGGGTTTCCCGGATAGTGCCGGTTCTAAGAGGATATTAACTCCCTTGGAGGATGTCAACCCCCGTGTCAGACAAGATAATAATAGATCATGAATAATAGTTATCATGTAGAAATAATGGAATATAAAATGACAAGTAACTAAAATGACGAGGGAACTTAGCTTGTGCTCTGCTATGGAGATGAACCGGCATCAAGATGGTAAGATAATGAACTATGGAAAATATTTCTCCTCAAAACTTGTAGAACTTAATTAAGCTCTTTCTTCTCCTCTCTGGGCCTAGGTCTCTCCAGGTATTCTTGAAAAATATATCCGGGTCTTCTTGAAAAATATCGGTGTCGTGTACCTTGAAATATGGGGGAAAACCCATATTTATAGCTTAATGGTGAGATTAAACTACATGTTAAAAGATACTCAGGGTTGAGTAAAGTAACCTTGATTAAAAGAAGTGATGTGATCACATGGGGCTCACAATTTGACTTAAAGTAAAGAAAAAGATAAGGATGTGATAAGAGGTGGGGATATTAGGTGAAATAATGTATTCTCTTTTTGATATTTTAAGAGTGGGATGTCGGATGGGTGCATTATTGCCCATGTTTTGAATAATTTGTGAGAGATGGGGGATAATTCCAAAAGTCAATTATTAAATGGGTTTATATGGAGCCCATTTAATAATTAATTAAATTTGGTTGAATAGATGATGAGGTTTATTGAAATTTAGGAAAAATAAAGGTGAGATAGGAAATTGCATGAATGTGAGATGATAGAGGGGCGCTATACCAAAAATTGGTGTCTACATTTGCCCCTTTTTGTTGAGTGGTTTGCAATAGCAAGCCATGAGACAAAAAAAAAAAGGTTAGATGAGATATGTGTCCGAGAATGGATGAAGACATGACCAAAGGCAAGATGCCTCAGGCAAAAAAGGATCACAATAACAATGAAAAAAAGTATGGCGGTGACTCCAATATCACATCGGTAGATAAAACAATTATGGTCTCAACGGAGACATACGACAACGTTCTATAGACCAGTGAGTGGGTGAAGACCATTGCAGTATGGATGTAAACCTTGATGACCAATGGGTCATAGAAAAACATCAAAATATGCACAATAGAAAGCAAAAATATGTGTGAAATCCTTTTTCTGCAAGGAATCGTATGAAAAATCATGTGTCTGCAAAAGGGACAAGGATGAAGATAATTATGCCCCAACACAGGGCATGAGAAGGACACAAAGTGAGTTCTATGCATTGAAAGTATAAGGATGAATAGGTGCCCCAACATAAGACATAGATGGGTGTTGAAATAAGATATCACAGGGGGAATACTCATAAATGTGCACATGATGAGCAGATATGATAGAAAGGTGGGATAAAATGCTCTAAAAGGGTGATAAATATGATGGCAATCATGTTTTATAGGAAAGAGGCATAAGTGTTAGAAAATTAGAAAGTCAAGAAGACAAAGAAGTCAAGATACTTTTGTGAAAAACAAAAGCGAAGAAATATCAAAAGAAATAGACCGATCCCTTAAAGTACGACTATCATATTATTCTTGTCATCTATATTATGTATAAAGTAGACCATACCCTCAAAGGATGGCTACTTTGTTATTATGGCATCTGGAAGGTTTTCCGCATTGATCAACCTTCCTTTATCAACATTTTCAGAAAGCTTTATGCTATTGTTCTTTCCCTTTCCTAGAGCTAGGGCATAGACTTAAGGAACACCACCTTTGGAGATCCCTCTTCCCACGTACAAGTTACATCTCAATCCCTTTGTCATGTCAACATTAGGATTATGAGCATCTTTCATCCATATTTCCCTCATGGTCTTTTGGTATAACTAACTATCGTTGGTTATGTATTAACACTTGCTATTGGCTGCAAGTGTAATGCCTTGAGTGGTAACCTTTCTTGTTTATCTCCAATCTAGTTGAAACATAGTTTCCTTGTATGCCCTTGCTATAACTATGTTTCGTTCATCTCATCCAGATCATATTTTATCAAAATCACATCAAATTTATCCATAATATCCATGAATGCGTTTACAAATATACTTTTCGGTTTGTGAATTCTACTTGATCGTTGTTGCAGTTTGCGAATCCTACTTGAGGATCCTTCTCAAGGCAAGTTCATTATCCTGTAGCTCCTTATCTCTCAACATGTTCAACAACGTCTTTGATCCATTTCTCCTCGCTCTCCATTTCCACTCATCACCATTTGTCTCCACATCATCCTTCTCACCTTTATGTCCCCTTGCATGATGCCACATATCTTACTTGTCTTTCCTCTTGAGTTTCCATTTCACTCTTTCAATTTCAGTTTGACAATCTTACTTAACCATCCATACAACCTAGAGAATCTTAGTTAAGGTATATATTCTTCCTTGGATCCTCCCACTGTAGAAGATTCTTCACCATTTCCTCTTTCAATAGATGACAATCACCACCACAAACATCTTTCCACTCCTCCTTTTCTACTTAACACTCTTGCATCATCACTCCCACCACGTGGGCATCCCAATTAAGGATTTCCCTTACACTCCCCATCTACATTGCATATGTTCCTCCATCCACTCATGTCACACTCCTTTGCTCCCTTATTATCACTTTGATATCACCTCCTTTCATCTCTTATTCCATTTTGGTGCACATTACTCAGTCTTTTCGTCATCCTTCTTCTTCTTCAGCTTGGCGATCCTACTTAACCATCCCCGTCACAAGGAAATATTACTTTAGAGCTCCTCTTAAGAATGGTTTTCCATTTGAACCTTCCACCTCCCATCATATCTTCCTCATCTTCTATCTCCCACCTCTCATCATACTCATCCACTCCAACCAATCCTTCCACACATGTATCCAATACAATGCTATCCTTTTCCTTCCATATTGTCACTCGCCGGTTTGGTGATCTTACTTAACTATTCTCGTGGCATGGCAGATCTTACTTAAGAGTCCCTCTTAAGCATGATCTGTCATCCTACACTTGTCTACTACCCCACATTCTCTCCATCTACATTTTCTCTTCATTCCCCATCATCACATCCTCTCACCTCCTCTTCCATTCACGCAAACACCACTTCCTCCTTGCCCTGTTTTCATCTCCATCATCCGTCATTGGGTAATCTTACTTAACTGTTTCTTCTCCATTCATTTCGTGTCTTGTTTATTAATTTTCTCTCATTCACTCTCATCTACTGGATCCTCTCCTCATCTTCATCTTCCTACACATCATTATCCCTCCTTTCTTTACTCTTTCCACTCCATCTTCTAGAGTTCTCCCACATATCTACCCCCATACTTACCCATCATTGTCATTGATCTTCCCCTAACATTCTTTCATCATCATCTTCTATTTCCACGCTATTAATTATCGATGGAATTCTCTCCTAAAATCACTCATCCCCATTCTACACAACATGAATCCTTTTCTTTGACCTCCTCCATTCTATCTTCATTCCTTCCTTCCTCTATGCCCTCTGATAATTATCGGGGACTTCTCCTAACATCCCTTCATTGGTGTTCCCCCTCCCATTCTTCATTTACTTTATGCCTCATCTCATCTTTTGTCCCATCCTTTCCTACTGATCATTATCGGTGGATTTATCCTAACATCCATTCACTAGAATTTCCTCTCCTATCCCTTCCTTTCTTTTTCTCGCCACTTCTCCATCTTCCATTCTTCCTTGCCAATTTATTCACTATCTTCATCATGCACCCTTTCTTTATTTTCTTATCATCATCATATCCTCATCTCATGCATCTCCACTTCTTTTCCAATTGATGTCATTCCTCCCCTCAAACTTCTCTTTACACTTCTTGTGCTTCTTACTCTTTATAAAATATCTCTACTTTGATTCCCTTCCTTCGCATAATTTTCTTCGTTGTCTCCTCCTCCTTTCTAATCTTCATCTTATTTCACTTCCTCTACATCATCATTCTCCCCATTTTACCTTGCACTTCCTCCTTACTTCCCCATAAATAACTTGACTCTCAAGCGTTATCCCATCTCCTTTATCATCTCATCATCCACATGCATTTCCATGCGGTCAGTTCCATATTATTTCCCTTGGATTTCCTCACCATGATCTTTTCCTTCAATTTTATTTTCTCTATCATCTCTTTCGTTTTCCATTACCTATATGCTTTCCTCTGCTTCATCCTCCTTCACACCTTTCATTTTAAATAACTCTCTCTCTTTTTCATAATTTCATCCTCTGTTCTATCCTCTTCTTGTCTCCTCTTTTCTTGTCCTTCACATTTCCCCCTTTCTCTATAATCCTTCTTTGTTATCTTCTTCCTCCCCTTCATTCCTTCTTTCCTCCTCCTCGTCTCCATCCCTCTATTCCACACCCATATCACCTTCACATTCAATCTTTCTTTCTCTTCTCATAATCACCAAATACTCATGTCTATTCCTTTGCTCTTTCTCAACATCCCTCACATTTGGCATTCACGATCAATGATAATTTTTCTCCATTTATCTACCACCACCAATATTTTTCATTATCGTTCTTGTTCTTCTCTCTCGCAGCATCAATCTCTTCTATTTTTGAGAACCCCGTCACATTTTATCTTTACCAATCCTCTCGCTGGGACATCATCATATCCATTTCTAAGAATCTCTTCCTATCTTCCTTTGACATTTTTGTCTTGGAAGATACCATCATTCCCATTACCTATCTAATCTTGTACTCTTCCATGAATATTTTCTTTGCTTTTTTTCTAGGTCTAATCTTATCGTGATCATAATTTAATTATACCAAAATGTTGTATAGGAAACTTTATTCTCAAATGGGGTGAAGGCCGATACTGGGAGCCACCAACAACTTCGAATGATGGAGGGCTTAGGACCTTAGATGTAGATGTGGATCTATGGGTGCAAATAAGATAGATGCATGATATAAAGAAGCTAGATCTATAAAACTGAAACATATAAGATTAGATCACAATATGCGGGGTTACCTAGACAATCTTGGTTCTAAGAGGATATTAACTCCCTTGGAGGATGTCAACCCCCATTTAGAAAAGATAATAATAGATCATGAACAATAGTTATCATGTAGAAATAATGGAATATAAAATGAAAAGTAACTAAAATGACAAGGGAACTTAGCTTGTGCTCTGCTATGGAGATGAACTAGGCTTCAAGATGGTAAGATAATGAACCATGGAAAGATTTCTCCCTCAAACTTGTAGAACTTAAATGAGCTCTTTATTATCCTCTCTGACCTAGGTATCTCCGTGTTTTCTTGAAAAATATATCGGTCGGCGCCTTTGAAAAATATATTGGTCCTTAAAATATGGGGGAAAAAACCCATATTTATAGCTTGGATGTGAGGTTAGATTAGGGTTAACAAGTAACTAGGGTTGGAGTAACCCGAGTTAAGAGATATGATGTGATCACGTGGGGACCACGACTTGAATTATTAGATGGAGTGGGGAGCATGATTGAGATGGTATGTGAGATGATAGATTCCATTTAGAAAGGGGTGTCAAATAGGTATATTAATACCTATGGATTGAATAATTTGTGAGAGATGGGGATAATGCAAAAATCAATTATTAAATGGGTTTATATGGAGCCCATTTAATAATTAATTAAATTTGGTTGAATAGATGATGAGGTTTATTGAAATTTAGGAAAAATAAAGGTGAGATAGGAAATTACATGAATGCGAGATGACAGAGGGGCTATACCAAAAATTGGTGTCTACATTTTCCTCTTTTTGTTGAGTGGTTTGCGATAGCAAGCCACGAGACAAAAAAAAAAAGGGTTAGATGAAATATGTGTCTGAAGATGGATGAAGACATGACCAAAGGAAAGATGCCTCAGGCAAAAAAGGATCACAATAACAATAAAAAGAAGTACGGTGGTGACTCTAATATCACATCAATAGAGGAAAATTTCGGTCTCAACAGAGATAGATGACAACATTCTACAGACTAGTGAGTGGGTGAAGACCACTGCAATATGGATGTAAACCAAGATGACCAATGGGTCATAGGAAAACATCAAAATATGTGCAACTAATGCAAAATATGTGCGCAATCCTTTTTCTCATGAGGAATCATGTAAAAAAATCATGCATCCACAAAAGGGATGAGGATGAAGATAATGATGCCCCAGCATAGGGCACAAGAAGGACAAGAATTGAGTTATATGCGTTGACAAGTACAAGGATGAAAAGGCACCCCAACATAAGACATAGATAGATGTTGAAATAAGATATCCTAAGGGGAATAATCATAAATGTGGACATGATGAGAAAATAGGATAGAAGGATGAGATAAAATGCCCTAAAAGGGTGATAAATATGATGGCAATCATGTTTCATAGGAAATATGCATAAGTGTTAGCAAATTAGAAGGTAAAAGCAGTCCTACTTGTTCGATAAGTAGGACAAGAAGTCAAGATACTTTTGCAACAAAACAAAAGTAGAGAAAATATTCATGGAAGAGAACAAGATCAGATAGGTGATGGCTGTTATGGTATCTTCCAAGACAAAAATGTCAAAGGAAGATGGGAAGAGATTATTAGAAATGGATATGATGATGTCCTTGTAAGAGGAATGATGAAGATAAAAGATGTGACAGGGTTCTCAAAAAGAGAAGAGGTCAATGTTGCCAAGAGAAGAACAAGAATAGTAATGAAAGGGATAGATGGTGGTACATAAATGGAGAAACATTGGCATTGACCATGAATGCCAAATGTGAGGGATGTTGAGAAAGAGAAAAGGGAATAGATAGGAGGATTGGTTGATTATGAGAAGAGCAAGAAAGATTGAATATGAAGGTGACAAGGGTATGGAATAGAGGGATGGAGATGGAGGAGGAGAAAAGAAGGAATGAAAGGGGAGGAAGAAGATAACAAAGAAGGATTATAGAGAAAGGGGAAATGAAGAAGGACAAGCAAAGAGAAGATAGGAAAAGGATAGAGCAGAGGATGAAATTATGAAAAATAGAGATTTATTTAAAACGACAATCATGAAGGAGGATGAAGCAGAGGATAGTAAAGAGGTAATGGAAAATGAAAGAGATGATAAAGAAATTTTTTTGAAGGAAATAGATCATAGTGAGAAATCCAAGGAAAATAATATGGAACCTGAATGCATGAAATGCATGTGGATGATGAGATGATAAAGGACATGGGACAATGTTGAAGAGTCAAGGTTATTGATGGGAAAGTAAGGAGAAAGTACGAGGTAAAACAAGGAGAAGGAAGATGTAGAGGAAGTGAAATAAGGTGAGGATCAAAAAGGAGGATAATACAATGAAGAAAATTATGCAGAAGGAAGGGAACCAAGAGTAGAGATATTTGATAAAGAGTGAGAAGCATAAGGAACATAAAGAGAAGCTTGAGGGGAGGAATGACATAGATTGGAAAAGATGTGGAGATGCATGAGATGAGGATAAGTTGATGACAAGAAAATAGAGAGAGGGTGCATGATGAAGAAAGTGAAGAAATTGGCAAGGAAGAATGGAAGATGGAGAAGTGGTGAGGAAAAAGAAAGGAAGGGATAGGAGAGGCAATGCCAGTGAATGGATGTTAGGAGAAATCCATTGATAATGATCAGTAGGAAAGGATGGGAAAAAAGATGAGACGAGGCAGAAAGTAAATGAAGAATGGAAGGGGGAATGCCAATGAAGGGACATTAGGAGAAGTCCCCGATAATGCTCGAGAGGAAAATAGGAAGGAAGGAATGAAGATAGAATGGAGGTGGTCAAGAAAAAGGATTCGGATGTGAAGAATGGGGATGAGTGATTTTTAGGAGAAGTTCACCGATAATTACTAGCATAGAATAGAAGATGATGATGAAAGAATGTTAGGGAAGATCAATGAAAATGACGGAAAAGTCTAGGGTAGATATGTGGGAGAACTCTAGAATATGGAGTTGAAAAAGTAAATAAAGGAGGGATAATGACATTTATGAAGATGAAGATGAGGAGAGGATGTAGTAGATGAGAATGAATGAGAGAAAAATGAAGAAACAAGACACGAAATGAATGGAGAAGCAACAGTTAAGTAAGATTACCCAGCAACGGATGATGGAGATGAAAACAAGGCAAGGAGGAAGTGGTGTTTGCATGAATGGAAGAGGAGGTGAGAGGATGTGATGATGGGGAATGACAAGAAAATGTAGATGGAGAGAATGTGGGGTAGTGGGTGAGTGTAGGATGATTGATCATGCTTAAGAGGGACTCTTAAGTAAGATCGCCATGTTGTAGAGAATTTAAGTAAGATCACCAAACCGGCAGTGACAATATGGAAGGAGAAAGACAACATTATATTGGATGTAGGTGTGGAATGGTTGGTTAGAGTGGAAAATTACGATGAGATGGGAGACATAAGATGAGGAAGATATGATGGGAGATGGAAAGATCAGATGGAAAACCATTCTTAAGAGGAACTCTTAAGTAAGATTTCCCTACGACAGGGATGGTTAAGTAGGATCGCCAAACCGAAGAAGAAGAAAATGATGAAAAGATTGAGCGGAACAAGGAAACAAAGGAGTGTAACATGAGTGGATGGAGGAACATATGCAGTGTAGATGGAGAGTGTAAGGGAAATCCTTAATTGGGATGCCCACGTGATGGGAGTGATGATGCAAGAGTGTCGGCGGAAAAGAAGGATTGGGAAGACGTTTGTGGTGGTGATTGTTGTCTATTGGAAGAGGAAATGGTGGAGAAGCTTCTACAACAGGAGGATCCAAGGAAGAATAAATACGTTGACTAAGATTCTATGGTTGTATGGATGGTTAAGTAAGATTATAAAATTAAAAGTGAAAGAATGAAACGGAAACTCAAGAGGAAAGACAAGTAAGATATCTATCATCATGCGAGGGGACGAAATGTGAGAAGGATGATGTGGAGACAAATGGTGATGAGTGGAAATGGAGAGCGAGGAGAAATGGATCAAAGATGTTGTTGAACATGTTGAGAGATAAGGAGTTGCAGATAATGAACTTGCCTTGAGAAGTATCCTCAAGTAGGATTCGCAAACTACAATGGTGATCAAGTAGAATTTGTAAACTAAAAAAAGTGTATTTGTAAACGCATTCATGGAGATGATGGATAGATATAAAATTCATAGTGTGAAATTTGATGTGATTTTTATAAAATATGATTTGGATGAGATGAATGGAACATAGTTGTAGTAAGGGCGTACATGAAAACTATATTTCAGATCTTGGATTGGAGATAAACAAGAAAGGTTACCTCTCGAGGAATTGCACTTGCTGCCAATAGTAGGTGTTAATACATAACCAACGATAGTTACTTATACCAAAATATTGTGAGGGAAATATGGATGAAAGATGCTCGTAATCCTAATATTGACATGAAAAATGGATTAGAGATGTAACTTGTATGCGGGAAGAGGGTTCTCCAAAGGTGGTGTTCCTTAAGTCTATGCCCCAATTTTGGGAAAGGGAAAGAAAAATAGCAGTAAAGTGATCAATGCGGAAAACATTTCGGATGTCATAATAACAGAGTAGCCATCATTCGAGGGTATGGTATACTTTTGTTATCCCGTAAAATGAATGAGGCAAATTTTGTAGATAACTATACCAAAATTTTGTTTTGGGTCCTTGTCAAGGACCCAAAGCATTCGGAATGGCGTAAAATCCCTTTCGGAAAATCTAGTTTTTCGAACTTAGTCATTTTGGTCCTTTTTGGCTGGGCACAAATTTTGTCCATGTAACACAGGATAAATTTGTGCCCCCTTTTTTCCTTTGGCGCACCCTTTGGAGTGTTAACACAACAATTGTTGTGCCTCCATGATGCACCTTTTTTTCCTGCGCCAAGGTGCGCATGCGCCATCTTGTCAACAACAAAAATGTTGTGCCCTTAATTGGTGCGCACCAAGGTGCTCAAAATCACATGTTGATAGTCCTAAATTGCGCTAAAGGCGCAGATATTTCATCATGTTGACAAAAACATATCCATGCACTAAAGGGCACAAAGTTTTTCATGTCGACACGTATTTTAGTGCGCCTTTAAAAAGTGGTTGGCGCATTTATTACACTTTTGGCTATATATAGGTGCATCCGCCCTGTCATTTTCACAATCAAAAACATGTGAAAACTTTATTCCTCTGCACCTGTCAGTGCTCTCATCATCCTCGTGTCACGTTTGTGGACCCCACTTCATTTTCTCATTCTATATATTCCGGTAAGTGGTCCTTGCTTTTCTTGTGTTTTTGTTTTGGTTTGGTTGTTTGTGGAGCATAGTAAAATGAATCTGAAGAAACCATAAACCCCTCCAACCCGTTTTGCAATCTTCCCTCCCAGTCGCTTTTCCCCTCTTTCCAGAATCTATTGCCACGAGGGCTTTGTCTCAAAACAAATCCAAGATCTTCTTCACTCTGTCCCCTCCACCGTCCAAAATCCATATCGAGGGCGGCCATAACCACAAAACCAATCAGGAAAAGAGAAAACCTAGAAGTTACAGTTCTGGGCCGCATTTTTCTCTTGCGCAATCGCATCCTTATAAAAAAACACATCACGCCAAGAAGGCGCACTATCCCCGATCGCAGCACACAAAATTCTTGTGCCATGTAAAAACCAAGTAAATCCTAACCCCGCGTTGGCAATCCTGCTTACACCAACAATTTTTGTTATGCAATCCTTTCTTCCATGCGCAAAGGCCCCTTTGACGCACATAAAGTTAGTGATACACACATTGATGTTTGCACCCTTGCGCACACAAAAAATTCCATGCAACATGTCACAAATCTACGTGCCATTGGCACATCCTGCCCCCATGCAACACCAAATTTATTTGCACCCAGTATAAAACCTTATATAATGGCGCAGGCGCACATCTGTCTACAAAAACAATGATGTTATATGTAAATTTCTTGCGCCCTTTGGCATTGTTTTCTTCCTTGCAACACTCCACTTCAATGCACCATACTTTTGACCCTGCAGCCTGCAAATTTTCTGCACCCTGCGCCCAGAGGCTTTTAAATTGCTAACTCCTCATTCTATAAAGCTTTGATGGAAGATCTAACAACTAACATGGCTCTTCTGCGTTGGACTTCACTCCTTCTTCTTGCAGATCAACAACTAAACTCAGATTCTCATATGTCTACATCAAGCAAAAGGCCAACCAAGTCAAAGGGTAAGGCCAAACTCACAGAGGAAGAGATGAAATACAAATATCAAAGGGTCAGAATGCCCGAGTCCCAGGCAGAATGTGACCTAGACATCAGAGATTCCGAGCTTGGCCACATCGACATGGAAGATTTTTGGGCCAGAACCAGAAGGGTCACAGGCAAGTCCTTGGATGGACAAACTGGTGGGCAGTGGTCTACATTTCACTGGGGAATCCCCATTAGTGCAGTGAATAATGAATTTATGATGGTGGTGGCCCATTGTTATAACAAAGACACAAGGTGTGTCAAAATGAAAAGGGCGAGGTCATAATCAACCTCACTGCCCGACACTTCAAGATCATGCTAGGTATTCCCCACCACCGACATTTTGTGGCTATAAGCCAAGAGGACTGCATCAAGGCATGGGAGGAAAATGAAGACAAGTGCATGCAGTTAATGAACGAAGTGTATTTGAAGAATAAGAAGGTGATAACCAGGTGGCCATAGGTTATTCACCGCAGTGACTTCTCTGAGGAACTGAGTGATACCATCACCTTCCTAAGCAGAGTATTTGGGATTTCTAATGCCCATTACTTCCACAAATGGATGCTCAGGTATCTAGAAATGATGAATAAGAACGTGCCTGATCAACATTTTGAGTGGGTAGAAATCATAAGCAGCACCATCTCTGAGCAGCTCCAACAACTCACCACAATGGGGAGGTTCTACATGAACTCCTACGTAGTCTACGCTTTGCAGCCTCAGAGAGAGACTATCCAGTGCTGAGCCGATGTGGGGTTTGGCCTCAGGTGAAAATATACGAATACTACCCAGAGTTGAAGCTGGAGAACAACATCCCATAGTTCACCAAGATCAACGATGCCTTTTTCTATGGCATCATCTACCTTTTGAGGCCCAATATGACTCACGAGTCGGATGACCAAGAGCATAGTCACTGCAACTGAGAAGTGGGGGCATTATTTACGCAATTCCCCACCTTCACCTATCTCAGAGCAGCCAACTTCTTGGGGGAGCCCACCAAATTGCCAAGGTATGCAGGCCCTAAGTTGATCCTGTTGGAGCTATCCAGCAACTCATAACATATCACGAGAAGTGCCTGAAAAGGAAGAAGGGTGGAACTCCTTTCCCCCTCACAGTGGGTAGGTACACCTGCACTTCTCACACCAAAGCCCGGGAAATGTTCGCAGAACTGGAACTACTTAACCTAAAGCACAATTTCCCGGAAAGGCCCACCTTTGATCCAAGAAATTACCTCCCAAAGGCAAAACTCGATCCGATCCACGTTCCACAGATCGAGGACATCTACATCGACCTATATCACGAGGTCAAACTCAAGAGAAAGGATCACTCCCACCTGGCCTTGGAAAAATTATTCAATATGGCGTGGCCATCATCCCAAAAGGTTTCCAAACAACCGATCAAGAAGTTGATCAGGTATATCTAGACACGGATGGGGACAACTGGCGTTTGCTGAATTGACAGGACAAAGGCACCTCAGACCATCGAGGAGAGGGTTAAGGGCACATTACAATGCATGGAGCATTGGTGCAGATATAACGGCCTCATCTACCTCGGGTAGATTTCACCACGTCCCCTTTGGGCAATGCACCCACCAGACCGAAACATTTTCCGAAGGGCAAAGGTAAAGATAAAGAGGGAGAGTCAAGCACCACCCAAGAAGAAGCTCCCCTCAGCCCTCCCTCTGCCGCACAAGAACAGGTTGTAACTCTAGTATCTCAGAGAAAGAAGTGGCAGAGTGTTCCTACAGGTACATCCACTCAGATGTTGCCACTACTACAACCATGGAGGTTCCCACCGTCCCTTCCCCTCTCTCCTCCTTCTCCTCCTCCCGTCACCCAAGCAACCATTCCTTTGGTTGTGTCTTCTCCCCCATCTTCAACTGCTCCCCTTCCTCTTCCTCCATCTTCTCTTCCCTCGCGGAGCTGTCTCCCTACCATTTCTTCTCTCATCTCTCATCTCCCTTCTACCCCCATAGTTTCCTCTCCTACAGTAGCTCCTACCCCTGCAAGTGTTGAAGGTTCGGCCTCTTTATCAATGCCACCACCAAGCGTCTCAACCCATTTCCCCGAGTACACTGTAGTTGCTCCTTCTTCTTCCACCGTTCCTTCTTCTCCCTTGAGTCCAACATGGATCTCCCAGCATCTGAGCCAACATAAGAGGAAAGTCCCCATTGCACCTATGGACTTCTCCGTCATCCCAACAAAAGGGGCTAAGAAGCAAAACCGATAACCCGCTTCTCTCAGAGTGCATCGGAGAAAGAGTAATGGAGATCACGTATCCCGATCCCTCAAAGGATAAAAAGGATCTGTCCCCTATAGATTATACAGTGACGCAGGTCACAATGGGAACGTCATCCGAGAGCCTTCAAGGAGAGGCCCTATCTCATGGTGGATGCCCTTTGCAAGAAGCTTCAAGAAGCAAAGGAAGAGAAGAGGCTACTAAAAGAGAAAAACAAGCATCTTCTCCACGCCCTGCAGAAAATGGGCAGTGCACCTCCTACAACTGCCACTGAAACTCCTGAGGCCCTTAGTCAAGATAAGATAAATGAATACACCAAGATTGGTGAACAAGGCATGGCAGTATCCGCCTGGAGAGACCAGATCCTCAAAGACAAGAAGAGGAAGTAATTGTCAAGTTCACCGAGCTATATCGTAACATTAATCGTGTGAACAAGGAACTCCAAGGCAATCACAGGACCTATCTCCAAAGAGTTGACCATGCCAAGTTACAACATGAGATGTTCCAGAAGATGCTCAAATGTTCAGTTGAAGGATTTAGTTAAATTCGGCATCTTCGATCACCCCAGGGCACCCAACAAGATCCTTGCTGCTTTGGACTACCGGGTCGATCAGATGGAATTTGTCCTGGAGAAGATAGATAAGGTCAAGGAGGAAGCCCTGATGCGATGCATCAAATGGAGAAAATTGTCTTAAGGATGTCTCCGGCTTACTCACTCCGTCATTCACCTTGAGGAAGGTAGATGAAACCATCCGGATCTTCAAAGAGATCATCTCGCAAGGATTAGGGCCAGAAGTTACTTTTGACACTGAATCCATCAATAACCTTCTGGCCTGCCGCGATTTTGTAGGGTACCTGATGGAGGCAGGTAATGAATACTTCAAGCTCCCAAAAAACTTAGGGATGAACGGGAGACTTTGTGAGGTCATCGGAATCATACCAAGGGTCCTTCCCAGGATCAACTTCAGCCGATGATCAGCAAATTCATGGAGTACCGGGCCCAATTCCATATTGCCTCTCCTGAGCAAAAGCAAGGTACTCCTTTCCAGCCACGAGAGACGATGATGAATAGCCTTCCTCCTCTTGGCTTTCTTTTTGTAAATATCTAAAAGTATGTTGGCACAAATGATGACATCATCCATGTTGCACCATGGGATGTTGTCATCCACCAAGTTGCCCAAAGTCAACAGTTGACTTTTAGATATTTTGTAGATATTTTGTAATTAGTTGTTGGTTCCTTTTTGCCTTCTCTCTTCTCCTCCTCTATAAATACTTGAATACTTGTTGTATTCAAGTGGTGGACACTTTTTAGATGAAAAATAGAAGTAAGGAGAAAAGGCTTTGTACTTTTGTAACAGAAGAAAATATTAATACAATATTGAGACTTTGTGTTGAATACCTGTGTTATGCATCAGAACTTTCTTATGTTAGATCTGTATGTTTATTCTGTTAAATCTACCTCTACTTTTTTGTCATTTGTTCATCAGTATTGCTTTGTTTGTTTATGCAAGTAAGTTTGGCTCCATTTATTACCAATCCCAAAACATAGACCTTCTGACTTTTCTGCTTTGGAATTCATTTCTTTTCTCCCTTCGGATCTATCCTATCTTCATCTTTCCCTCCATTCCTTTCTTTTCATAGTTGAAACACCCCTACTGGGATGAGATCCCAAACCCCCGAAGGCGGAATATTGTAGGACTTGCACAGATTCCTACTAGTAGAATAGCAATAAACCAGTTTCACTTTGCTGTCTCAAAGAGGGGCTATGCCCTGCACACTGTTGGCTCATCTATCCATAGATCTGCCCTCCCAACAGATTTTCAGACCAACAGTTTTTGGTGACTCTACTCTGGGATCGAATGTATCTATTTGATAAAACTGTAAAAATCACTATCTGTTTGCAAATTTTAACTTTTTTCAAAATCCAAATTTTTTTGCAAAAGTGATCCAAACTGAAAATTTTCTTCAGAGACCCATAGATCTGGGCTAGTTAGAGATCTTTAGTTCACTGAGTTTTTATAAAAACCCATATTTTTCCGTAGATCTGACTTTTTGACTGTTTTGCAAAATTTCAAACCCTTGCCAAAAGTCAACTCTAAAATCTGAAAATCAGCTTACTTGAGTTAGCCTTTATTTTATCCCGCTTACGCTTGTCATTAAACCGCAATCGATTTTCAAAAGGGGATAATTTTAAATATTTAGAAAAGTACATGCTTGCTGATTTTTGTCAAAAATCAGAAAATCAGCAAAGTACAACCAAAAAGAGTTTTTAAATCTACTCTAAAACATTGTAGATCTGAGAGACACCTACTGGCAGGTGAACCATTCACTCGTAGCAGAGAGCCCATGGAGAAGTTAATCCTACTTTCAATCTACTTCTAAGGCATAACTTCATCGTTACACCAGCATGCTTCTCGTCGTTGAGTTCAGCTGATCGGTCAGCAAGAAGTGTCTCACCCCCACGGAGAAATCATTTTTCACAGGAGCATCCTCATCTCTTTGCGCAACATGCTTTGTTGCTTTCGGTGGAACCATCCTTTCGACTCGCGTCCTTTTTCTAGCTTTTCAAATGGCAGTACCATGGGGAAATGCCATGGGCCCTCTTGCTTTTCCACATCCTGTTCATGCGCTTCCTCATGGAAACCGAAAGAATTTCCCCAAATTTGATGGAAGCGAAACCAAAGCATGGATTCACACATATCTACATTCATCATGTCATGCAACATCTTGGATGTGACCCATGAAGATGTGTCAGTTCACCTCTTTCTAGAGACCTTGCAAGGACCCACAGCAGAGTGGTTCCAACATTTGCTACCGATCTATCACTAGTTGGGCCACATTACGAGCTGCTTTTGAAGATAGGTATAAGCCTTCCAAGACACGTTCACGTTATTATCAAAGATCACTCACCTGAAGAAGGAATTCAATGAAACCATGCACGATTTCATCACCCGTTTCAATTCACTAATCAACCGTGTGCCACCTACCATGCTACCAACACCAAAAAATCAGAAGTGTTTCTTTGTGAATGCCATGAGCTCAAAAGTAAGTTTCTTACTCTTGCAAGAACAAGTCACTACTCTGGTTCTCACCCAGAGCTGCTGCCATACGGATTGAAGATAACTTACTAATATCTGGTGAATTAAAATAAGAACCATCCAAGCCTAAAGCTTCAACTACTTCTCCTGCCACTTCATCAGATCCGGCATTCCAAAAGATGGCGAATGACTTGCTCATGTTAAAGAAGAAGCTAGCTCAAGCTTCCCCCAGCTCTTCATACTGGATATCCCACGAAGAAATTTCACTTCCAACAACACCCCTCTAAGGCCACGTTTTCCTACGCAAACTATTCATGGTTGGCACTTGAGGCCCCTCCGGTCAATGCTCTAGCCGAAATCGAAGAAGAGGAGCAAAATTATGAAGAACCTTCATCTCAAGGTGAGGATGACCAATATGTCGATGAACCGACTGCGACTCTACTATCGGGTATATGGAATTTGACGAGGAGGAATCTAATGAAGAAGAGGGTACCCAAGGATATGCGAGCGGGTAGTCTTATGCTGTTTTCACCCACTCTCAAGGAAAAGAAGTAGAAGTTGCTGCCAGGATACAAAAAGAGAAGGCCGTGTCAAACACACCTCCAACCATTGCAAAAAGAGGTAATCCCCTTCCTGCTCAACCTGTTATTAAGTCTTTATCGAAGAAATATTTTTCCCCTATCTCCCCTCCGAATCAGCCTTCTCCTATTCCTATTAAGACCGTTAATCCTACCCTACCATCACGAAATGAAGGACTCATTCCTTCATCAACGCAACCCTTGGCCATGTTTGACATAATTGATCATGCTAAAAAGACCAAGATCCAAATGTCTAAAGCCGAGTATCTTCAGTCAAACCCCGAACAACTTGTAAGGTTGACCGAATATATCCAAAGCCAAGCTATCATAACTTCTCAGACCTCCCAAAAGGAATTCTTCCTACTCCTCCTGCATCTCGCATAAATGTTGCCTCGACTTCTGCATCAGGCAAAATAGAACCTTTCTATCTCTCCTCCTAATCAATGGTCACAAGCTAAGCAATTGCATAATTGATTCTAGGGCTTCTGATAATGTCATGCCGGTAAAAGTAGCCCATGCTTTGGGCCTCACCCTTACCAAGCCTTTTGGTAGATGTTACTCCTTGGAAACCAAACAAGTTCCGTTGATTGGTCAAATCAAAGACGCGCAGTTCATTGCGTTTGCGGCATTCCCAAAGAAAAGAGTAAAGATGACCATCCTCATTGCCGACATTTTGGCAGCATATGGAATTCTACTAGGAAGGAGCTTTTGCAGTGAAGTTGGTGGAGAGATTCATATGGACTAGTCTAAGGCTAGAATCCCCGTCAAAGGTGTAATGCAAACATTGGAGCTTGAATCACAAAAGAAGTACTTGGTCACCAATTCCGATGACCCCAAAGCCCAAATTCTCTTCGAATCATCAGGGATGGGGAACTATTTCTTATCTACTGAGTCTAATAAAATGGACATTCTCATCCAAGAAGAGGATCTTAACAAGATATGGACATTGCAGTTTGATGGCAGTTGTGTAACTAGTGGATGCGGTGCCGGAGCTGTGTTAATTTCCCCGGAGGAAGAGATTATTCCTCTCTCTTTCAAGTTACAGTTTTTCAACACGAATAATACTACTGAGTATGAATCTTTACTACTTGGCATGCAAGCCACAAAGAAAGGGGAATCAAGAACCTAAAAGTACAAGGTGATGCAGAGCTGGTCATAAATCAAGTGAAAAGGATATACCAAGTAAAAAATGAAAGGCTCAGGCATTACCACAACGCGGTATGGGACAACATTGAGGAGTTTGATGCCTTCTCAATAAAATCCATTCCAAGAGCTCAGAATGACATGGCCGATTCATTAGCCGTTTCAGCATCCCTCATGCTCCCTCACCTAGTTTGAAAATAGACACATATACCATTGAGGTAGTCTTCCGCCCAAGCGTGCCAGATAATTCTCAGCACTGGCAAGTATTCAATGATGACAATCAACTTATTGCCTTTCTAGAAAAGGTGGAAAATTTCAGTGAGCTTCATTTTGAAGGATCCACTTCTACATGCCGTGAATCTGTTACTGATCAAGGCGATGGATCAAAAGGAGTTGATGGCATATGTTAGCTCAAAGGAAATAAAATTCCAAAAGGTTTGGTCTCTCTAGAACGTTTTTTTGATAGACATGATCATTTTTATAAGGAAGAAAAGGCAAGATAATCCTAACTCTTCTCCAAAGACCGAGCCGGTCAATCTAGGTTTTATGGAGTATCCACAGTTTGTGAACATCGGAAAATGTTGCACACCTAAAGAAAAGCGGAAGTTTGTCAAATTGCTGAAGAAATATATGGATGTATTGGCATGGTCTTATGCCGATCTAAAGTCTTTCAAGCCAAAGGATGTCCAACATAACATCCCGTTGAAGGAAGATGTCAAACCCTTTCGCTAGAAATAGAGGCACTATAATCCCAAGATCTCGGGTACCATCCAGGTAGAAATACAGAAGATGTTGGATGCGAGAATCATTTTTCCTATCCATCACAAGACTAGGTCACAAATATTGTGCATGCAAGATGAAAAAAAATGGTGAAATACGCATCTCACGTAGATTTTCGCAACCTAAATCAGCGTCCTCAAGGACAACTACCCACTTCCCATAATGGATCGGTTCTGCAGCGAGAATCGTTCAAAATGTTGTCCATGCTTGATGGTTTTTCAGGCTACAATCAGATTGAAGTCTCACCTGAAGACCAATTCAAAACAACATTTACTACCCCCTGGGGTACGTTCACCTACAGCAGGATGCCTTTTGGCTTAACCAACGTGCGCCACTTTCCAACGGGTGATGGACTTCACTTTCAAGGGTATGATGGGGAAGGTCATCATCATTTATTTGATGACTTAACTATGTTCTCTAAACAATGAAATGATCATTGTGATCATTTGGAGCAAGTATTGAATAGATGCCGAGAACACGGGATCTCCCTAAATCCAAAAAAGTCTTTTTTTAGGTCACTGAAGGAAATTTGCTGGGACACATTGTTAGCAAAGAAGGGACAAAAATAGATGCCAAAAGGGTTAGGGCTATTCAGAGCCTTACTTTACCCACAAGCAAGACCGGTGTTCACTCTTTCTTTGGAAAAGTGAATTTTCTCAGGCGCTTTGTTCTTGACTTTGCTGAAAAGACTCACCACATATCAAACATGATGAAAGGGTCACCAAATTTCCAGTGGAGTGAAGAAGGAAAGATGTCATTCAAGGATATAAAATCCTCCATCACTCACGCACCATTCCTGGTATGTCCCGACTTCTCCAAGGATTTTATCATGTATAGCTATGCATCTGAGCATACTGTATCGCTATCTTAATGCAAAAGAATTCTGAAGATGTTGAATCCCCAATCACGTTCATGAGCTCTCCCCTCAAGCCTCATGAATTGAAGATGTCTCAGTTGGAAAAACATGCCTTCGCCATTGTCAAAGCAGTCAAGAACTTTAGGTATTATATTCTAAACTCTCATACGGTAGTGTTGGTTCCTACACATAGCAGTCAAGTCGATCTTAACTCAACAGGAGTTAGGGAGTTTGCGGGGAAATTGGATCGCAAAGGTCCAGGAGTATGATCTAGATATAAAACCAACCAAGCTGGTAAGAGGAAAGGGCCTATGTCAGCTCATGGCTGAAAACCAAGATTCAGAAGACCCTGAGGAAAAGGATGATTACATCGATGGAACACAAGGCCAGCTTGGAGAAAGCTGATTCTCTTGCCCATGGTTCTATTTGTCACGACTAGCGATGAATGGTATTCTGATATCACTTTCTTTCTCACTTACGGTGAGTGCCCAACTCATCTAACTTCAAAGGAGAAGCATGTACTATAAAGCTCAGAGCAGCCAGATATGTCATCTGGGATGATGGTTTATACAAACGCGGAATAGATGGCATCTTCTTGCGATGTGTTGACAAGCCACAGTAGGTAAAGTTACTCAAGAGTTTTCATGATTCATCCTGTGGTGGTCATTTCTCCTCTTCTATGATAGCACACAAGATCATCCGGGCCAGGTACTATTGGCCAACACTATTTTAGGATACAACCACCTGGGTAGCGAAATGTGAGCTCTGCCAACAATTTGTTGGCAAACCAAAATTGGTTGCTTTTCCCCTCAGGCCGGTCATTATTGATGAACCATTCAGTAGTGGGGAATCAACTTTATCGAGCACTCCATCCCCAATCGAGTGCCGACATAGTTATGTCCTAACAAAGAACATATATTACTTCACTAAATGGGTGGAGGCCATACCTGTCAAGAATGCCACCTCTGAAGTTGTTTCCAATTTCATCAAAGAGAATATCATTGTAAGGTTTGGCGTTCTAGACAAAATCATTGCTGATAATGCTTCCAACTTCTCCTCATGGAAGTTATTGGTTTTTTCTATGAATACGGATAACCTTGGCCCACGCCTCGATTATTACCCCCAGGGAAATGGTCAGGCTGAATCCAGTAATAAAAACTTAGTGACCATCATTCGGAAACTAGTTGATGAGAATCAATGATGTGGCATAAGTCATTATATGACGCTTTGTGGGTGGACCGCATTACTCCCAAGAGGTCTCTCGGTATGTCACCTTTTCAAGTGTTATATGGAACCGACGCCGAGCTCCCCATTTCTGTAGAACTTCCTACTTTGCTTGGCACGAGCGATTGAAGATGAGACTTTCCAAAATTCTCTCGAAAATAGAATGATGTATTTAGCGAGACTTGATGAAAAAGGGTAAGAGTGGTCAAAAGGATCACCAAACATCGAATCAGTCAAGAGATTGTTCATAAAAAAGCTAAGCGGAGGATTTCCAGGTGGGAGATCTCATCCTTCTATGGGACAAGCGAAGAGAGCCAAAAGGCATGCACGGAAAATTCAATTCTCTATGGAGGGGACCTTTCAAGATCAAGCGGCTCAACAGAGAGTATAGTTTCTATCTCTCATATCCGGATGGAACCGAGCTCCCACTTCCCTATAGCAGGAACATCTCAAAATATTCAGGAAGTAGAGCTTGCTCTCTTCTTTGTACAATTTTTTTGGTCGTGTGTTTGTTTTCTGTTTGTTGTGTGTTCCCTGTCTTCCCTTTTTGGTCACCCTTGTTTTTGACTCTCTAGCCCAATGGATAGGCACATGTTGATCCTGGGGTTCTCTACCCTTAAGCTTCATTCAAAGTTAGTCCCCAAAAGAGCCAATTGTTATCCCGTAAAATGACGAGGGAAATTTTGCAGATAACTATACCAAAATTTTGTTTTGGGTCCTTATCAAGGTCCCCTCAAGCATTCGAATGGCGTAAAATCCCTTTCCGGAAAATCTGGTTTTTCGAACTTAGTCATTTTGGTCCTTTTTTTGGGCAGGTAGCAAAATTTAGTTCATGCAACACAAGATAAATTGTGCCCCTTATTTTCCTTTGCGCACCCTTTGGAGTGTTAACACAAAAATTGTTGCACCTCCCATGATGTGCCTTTCTTGCCTGCACAAGGCACATGCGCCATCCTGTCAACAACAAAAATGTTGCGCCCTTAATTGGTGCGCCAAGGTGCTCAAAATCCCGTGTTGACAGTCCTAAATTTGCGCCAAAGGCACAGATAATTTCATGTTGACAAAAACATATCCACGCCAAAGGGTGCAAAGTTTTTCATGTCGACATGTATTTTGGTGCACCCTTTAAAAAGTGGTTGGTGCATTTATTACACTTTTGGCTATATATAGGCGCATCCACCCTGTCATTTTCACAATTAAAAACACGTGAAAACTTTATTCCTCTGCACCTATCAGTGCTCCCATCATCCTCGTGTCGTGTTCGTGGACCCCACTTCATTTTTCTCATTCTATATATTCCAGGGTAAGTGGTCCTTACTTTTCTTGTGTTTTTGTTTTGGTTTGGTTGTTTGTGGAGCATAGTAAATGAATCAAGAAAAACCATAAACCCCTCTCCAGCCCATTTTGTCAATCTTCCCTCCCGGGCCATTTTCACCCTCTTTCCAGATCTGCTGGCCTGGAGGGCTTTGTCTCAGAAACAAATCCAAGATCTTCTTCACTCTGTCCCCCTCCACTATCCAAATCCATATCGAGGGAGGCCATGACCAAAACCAATCAGAAAAGAGAAAACCTAGAAGTTACAGTTCTGGGCCGCATTTTTCTCTTGCGCAATCACCATCCTTGTTACAAAAACACAAATCCGTGCCAAGAAGGCACACTATCCCTGACTGCAGCAAAAAAAATTCCTATGCCATGCAAAAACCAAGTAAATCCTAACCCGGTGCGCAGCAAATCCTGCTTACACCAACAATGTTTGTTATGCAATCCTTTCCCGCCACGCCAAAGGCCCCTTTGACGCACATAAAGTTAGTGATACACACATTGATGTTGCACCCTTGGCGCACCAAAATTCCATGCAACATGTCACAAATCTACGCCATTGGCACATCCTACTCCCATGCAACACCAAATTTATTTGTGCCTAGTATAAAACCTTATATAATGGCACAGGCGCACATCTGTCTACAAAAACAATGATGTTATATGTAAATTTCCTGCACCCTGCGCCCTTTGGCATTGTTTTCTTCCTTGCAACACTTCGCTTCAGTGCGCCATACTTTTGACCTTGCAGCCTTCAAATTTTCTGCGCCCTACACCCAGAGGCTTTTAATTTGCTAACTCCTCATTCTAGTTGAGCTTTGATGGAAGATCTAACAACTAACATGGCTCTTCTGCGTTGGACTTTGCTCCTTCTTCTTGCAGATCAGCAACTGAACTCATTCTCATATGTCTACATCAAGCAAAAGGCCAACCAAGTCAAAGGCAAGGCCAAACTCACAGAGGAAGAGATGAAATACAAATATCAAAGGGTCAAAATGCCCGAGTCCTAGCGAGTGAATGTGACCTAGACATCAGAGATTCCAAGCTTGGCCACATCGACATGGAAGATTTTTGGGCCAGAACTAGGAGGGTCACAGGCAGTCCTTGGATGGACAAACTGGTGGGCAGTGGTCTGCATTTCACTGGGGAATCCCCGTTAGTGCAGTGAATAATGAATTTATGATGGTGGTGGCCCGCTGTTATAACAAAGACACAAGGTGTGTCAAAAATGAAAAGGGCGAGGTCATAATCAACCTCACTACCGACAGCACTTTGAGATCATGCTAGGTATTCCCCACCACCGACATTTTGTGGCTATAATCCAAGAGGACTACATCAAGGCGTGGGAGGAAAATGAAGACAAGTGCATGTAGTTAATGAATGAAGTGTATTTGAAGAATAAGAAGGTGATAACCAGGTGGCCATAGGTTATTCACCATAGTGACTTCTCTGAGGAATTGAGTGATACCATCACCTTCCTAAGTAGAGTATTTGGGCTTTCTGATGCCCATTACTTCCACAAATGGATGCTCAAGTATCTAAAATGATGAATAAGAACGTGCCTGATCAACATTTTGAGTGGGCAAAAATCATAAGCAACACCATCTCTGAGCAGCTCCAACAACTCACCACAATGGGGAGGTTCTACATGAACTCCTACGTAGTCTACGCTGCAACCTCAGAGAGAGACTATCCAACGCCTTGAGCCGATGTGGGGTTTGGCCTCAGGTAAAAATATACGAATACTACCCAGAGTTGAAGCTGGAGAACAACATCCCACAGTTCACCAAGATCAACGATGCCTTTTTCTACGGCATCATCTACCTTTTGAGGCCCAATATGACTCACGGTCGGATGACCAAGAGCATAGTCACTGTGAATCGAGAAGTGGGGGTGTTATTTACGCAATTCCCCACCTTCACCTATCTCAGAGCAGCCAACTTCTTGGGGGAGCCCACCAAATTTCCAAGGTATGCAGGCCCTAAGTTGATCCTATTGGAGTTGTCCAGCAGCTCATAACATATCACGAGAAGTGCCTGAAAAGGAAGAAGGGTGGAACTCCTTTCCCCCTTACAGTGGGTAGGTACACCTGCACTTCTCACACCAAAGCCTAGGAAATGTTCGCAGAACTAGAACTACTTAACCTAAAGCACAATTTCTGGCAAGGCCAACCTTTGATCCAAGAAATTACCTCCCAAAGGCAAAACTCGATCCGATCCACATTCCATAGATCGAGGACATCTACATCGACCTGTATCACGAGGTCAAACTCGGAGGAAGGATCACTCCCACCTGGCCCTGGCAGAAATTATTCAATATGGCATGGCCATCATCCCAAAAGGTTTCCAAACAACCGATCAAGAAGTTGATCAGGTATATCTAGACACGGATGGGGACAACTGGCCATTTTCTGCAATTGACAGGACAAAGGCACCTCAGACCATCGAGGAGAGGGTTAAGGGAACATTACAGTCACACAGAGCATTGGTGCAGATATAATGGCCTCATCTACCTCGGGGTAGATTTCACCACGTCCCCTTTGGGAAATGCACCCGCCAGACCAAAACATTTTCCGAAGGGAAAAGGTAAAGATAAAGAGGGAGAGTCAAGCACCACCCAAGAAGAAGCTCCTCTCAGCCCTCCCTCCACCACACAAGAACAGGTTGTAACTCTAGTATCTCTAGAGAAAGAAGTGGTAGAGAGTGTTCCTACAGGTACATCCACTCAGGATGTTGCCACTACTATAACCATGGAGGTTCCCACCATCCCTTCCCCACTCCTCCTTCTCCCCTCCCATCACCCAGCAACCATTCCTTTGGTTGTGTCTTCCCCCATCTTCATTGTTCCCCCTTCCTCTTCCTCCATCTTCTCTTCCCTCACGAGCTATCTCCCACCATTTCTTCTCTCATCTCTCTCTCCCTTCCGCCCCCATAGTTTCCTCTCCTACAGTAGCTCCTACCCCCGCAGTGTTGAGGTTCAACCTCTTTATCAATGCCACCGCCAAGTGTCTCAACCCATTTCCCTGAGTACACTATAGTTGCTCCTTCTTCTTCCGTCGTTCCTTCTTCTCCCTTGAGTCCAGCATGGATCTCCCAAAGATTTGAGCCAACATAAGAGGAAAGTCCCCATTACACCTATGGACTTCTCTGTCATCCCAGCAAAAGGGGCTAAGAAGAAAAAACCGATAACCCACTTCTCTCAGAGTGCATCGGAGAAAGAGTAATGGAGATCGCGTATCCCGATCCCTCAAAGGATAAAAAGGATCTGTCCCCTATAGATTATACAGTGACGCAGGTCACAATGGGAACATCATCTGAGAGCCTTCAAGGAGAGGCCCTATTTACGGTGGATGCCCTTTGCAAGAAGCTTCAAGAAGCAAAGGAAGAGAAGAGGCTACTAAAAGAACAGAACAAACATCTTCTCCATGCCCTGCAGAAAATGGGTAGTGCACCTCCTCCAACTACCACTGAAACTCCTGAGGCCCTTAGTCAGGATAAAATAAATGAATACGCCAAGATTGGCAAACAAGGCATGGCAGTATCCACCTGGAGAGACCAGATCCTCAAAGACAGCGAGGAAGTAATTGTCAAGTTCACCGAGCTATATCAGAACATTAATCAGTGAACAAGGAACTCCAGTGATCGCAGGACCTATCTCCGAAGAGTTGGACCATGCCAGGTTGCAACATGAGACGTTCCAGAAGATGCTCGAATGTTCAGTCGAGGATTTAGTTAAATTCAGCATCTTCGATCACCCCAGGGCACCCAACAAGATCCTTGCTGCTTTGGACTACCGGGTCGATCAGATGGAATTTGTCTTGGAGAAGATAGATAAGGTCAAGGAGGAAGCCCTAGATGCGATGCATCAAATGGAGAAAATTTTCCTGAGGATGTCTCTGGGCTTGCTCACTCCTTCATTCACCTTGAGGAAGGTAGATGAAACCATCCGGATCTTCAAAGAGATCGTCTCACAAGGATTAGGGCCAGAAGTTACTTTTGACACTGAATCCATCAATAACCTTCTGGCTTGCGATTTTGTAGGGTACCTGATGGAGGCAGGTAATGAATACTTCAAGCTCCCCAAAAACTCAGGATGAATGGGAAATTTGTGAGGTCATCGGCAATCATACCAAGGGTCCTTCCCAAGATCAACTTCAACCGATGATCAGAAAATTCATGGAGTACCGGGCCCAATTCCATATTGCCTCTCCTAAGTAGAAGCAAGTACTCCTTTCCAGCCACGAGACGACGATGAATAGCCTTCCTCCTCTTGGCTTTCTTTTTGTAAATATCTAAAAGTATGTTGGCACAAATGATGACATCATCCATGTTGCACCATGGGATGTTGTCATCCACTAAGTTGCCCAAAGTCAACAGTTGACTTTTAGATATTTTGTAGATATTTTGTATTAGTTGTTGGTTCCTTTTTGCCTTCTCTCTTCTCCTCCTTCTATAAATACTTGAATACTTGTTGTATTCAAGGGTGGACACTTTTTAGATGAAAAATAGAAGTAAGGAGAAAAGGCTTTGTACTTTTTGTAATAGAAGAAAATATTAATACAATATTGAGACTTTGTGTTGAATACCTATGTTATGCATCAGAAATTTCTTATGTTAGATCTGTATGTTTATTCTATTGAATCTACCTCTACTTTTTTGTCATTTGTTCATCAGTATTGCTTTGTTCGTTTATGCAAGTAGGTTTGGCTCCATTTATTACCAATCCCAAAACATAGACCTTTTTGAGGGATTAGTCTATTTATTTTTATTTTTGATTTGTATGTTTTTTTATTTTCTTTTTTGAATGAACAACTATCCTTCAAGGGATCGATCTATTTTTGATAAATTTGATTTTGCCTTTTTCATACATGAATTTTAGCTTCACATGGGAGAGAGCTAGGATTAGCTAAGTAAACCACATAAAAGGGGATAAGAAATGTACAAGAGACACCCTAGACCCTTTGCATGGCTGCAATAGGAGAATGAGAAGGTGATGGATGTAATGGTTACGGGGTCATATCAAAGTAGTGAAAGTGGACCACATAATTTAGATCATTACAATGAAAATGGAAGGGGCTAAGGATGGAGGAATTATCTAAGGATATAACTAAGTGATCATTGGTAAATATGATAATAATAGACTGGTCGCAAGTGCAATGCATTAAGAGGTTACGTCTTTGGTTTACCACCACGAGAGGGAAAACAATGAAGTTGCAATAAGATGAGATGATAGCCAAGAAAGAAATAAAACTATGTCCTGAAGGAAACAAACATATGACCACAATGGTGGATTTAGATGAAAATAAATGATGCCCCAAGAGAGACATAAACATAGAAGGAAAATCATGGCCTCAAAGGAGGACTTGATGAAATAAACGATGTCCCAAAAGAGACATAAATATAGCCACAATGGTGGACTTGATGAAATAGATGGTGCCCCAAAAGAGGCATAAATATAGCCACAATGGTGGACTTCGGTAAAAGGTCCCTTAATGGAAAGAGTTAAAGGATGTTGAAATATTTTAGATTAGATTGGTTTGGATTTGGATGGGATAAACGAAACAATGTCAAGGGGCGAAGTTCCCTAGTGACAAGGGAGTTGTACGGATGGGATGCTCAAGGGTGAGGGAAGGTTGTTCCCCCAATAAGTTAAATGTGAAGGAGTTAAAGGATGTCAAAAGAGTTTAGATGAGATTGTTTTAGATTTGGATGGGGTAAACGATCGGAGACCACAAGTGTGCTTAGTAAGATAAGTAGTATTGATGAACAATGGAGGGCCTTCCTTAGGAGGAATGACATGGGCTAGAGAGATATTAAGGGATGATGTGGATGAAGGAATCATGGGAGACCCGAAAATGGGATATGAATTGGATTCAATGTAGATGGAGAAGGAACTTTCCCCTAAATGAGGAAATCATCCTTCTCAATAAGATTGTGGAAGATTGACCGAAAGGCCTTATAATGTTTGATGTCATGGCCTGGGGTACGATGATAAGTGTAACTGCAATTAGAATTGAACCATGATGGCTTGGGACCATAGGGATTAAATGATTTAATGGGAGGAAGTGTGATGGCAGATGTTCAAGTTAAATGTCGAAGGATATTTGCGTAAGACCCCATTGAAGTGTCTTAGGGAAGGTAACTCTTGTGGGTTTTGATAAGATATCTCAACTTGGAGTTAGGAGAAAAAGTGGATATAGATTGGATAGGTGAACTTCGTGTTTTGGAGGAAAAATCAAATTTGGTTGGAGGATTATATTGTTTGAATGTGGATTGATTGTTGCAAGATGTTGTAGATGCAAATACTGATCCTAACATGGATGTTGTGGCATTGGATTGTTGAGAAGAGGGAAAACCTAAATGTTTCTCGAGGATGCGCAGGGGATTGTCGAATTTTTCCCGAGCCTTAGACTTGAATCGAGAAGATTTATCCTTAACAAGGATGATAATAATTTCAACCAGAGGATTTGATAGTGGTGGTGTGGTTATTAATGGAGAAAATGTCCTAAAACAAGATGAGGATGTTAATGGAGAAATAGGTGTTTGTATGATGCAATTAATGATATCTATGTGAGATGTGGATTGTTTAGGTTTGGGCATGGAAAGAGAGGATTTTGTAGAGGGAGAATGTAAATCATATTTATTTGATTTAGGTGGATGTGTTGGTTTAGTAGATGATCCAAAGGGTATCTTAGATAGGGTTACAGATTGAGAGGATTTGGTTAGTGTGACAGACAAATTAGGCAAAGAGTATTGGGGTAGACTGGGTGATGCGCCACTGGTGACGATATAGGTAAAGATGTCAAGGTAGGGATAGGTGTATTTGTTGGTATGATAGATATATGGGTAGTTGGGATAGATAAGAGATGTAGGCATATTTGGGATGTTTGGAGATGTGGGTGATGTGATAGCCGATGGAGTAGACATCATTGGTAATGCAACAAATGCAGGAGCATTTTCAGATGTAGAAGTAAATAGAATTGGTTGTTTCATAAATGCTTCGAGGGGTAAGAATGATATGTTTGCTAAAGAGGTTGACGTTAGAGGTAGGGTTGTAAGGGTGCATGTAGTAGAACTGAGTTTAGTTGGGATGGTTGTGAGCAATGTAGGTGTAGTAACAGGTGTGTTTGATGAAGATTTTGGTGAATGAATAGGTGTGAGAGACATAGGGATATGTGTGGATATGAGTGGGCTGCGAATGGGTGTTAAGGAGGAATCTAATGTGGTAGATTGGGGTGTGTTTGAAGTGGCAGAAGTGGATGGTATAGTCAAATTTGATGTGGAGGTGACAAGGATAGAGAAGGTGCATGTTCGTGACGGTAGTGGAAGTTGATGTAGGTGTGACAGTGTTTTGAATAAGAGGTGGGAATAATGTCCACAATGGGAACATGCGGAGTTGGTGATAAGATATGATCTTGGTAGACGATGTGTTGTCAATCATATAAGCATTCGACAATTGAAATGTAAAGAGTGTGGCTTGATTTGTTGGTGGTTGATTAGTTTGTGTAGTTGAAGTATCGATTTGGATATTCCCTTGATTTATGAGTTGTTGGACATGATGTTTGAAGGAATGAAATCTCTCAATGTCGCAACCTCTCAATTGATGATATTTATAATAGTGGGCTTTGTGATACCAAATGATACCAAATAGGCTTGGCTTGCGAGTTTTCCATAGGTTGTATGGGAGGAAGTTTGATGGAGTTTACACTCATCAACTTATCGAATATAGAACTGTATGATTCTCCTAAGGGAGTGTAGTTAGCTGTTGATTGAGGAGATCGTTGTTGAGACCATGTGCTATATGTAGATGGGGTTAAGGGTTCAACTACCACAGTGTTGGCCGCACCCTTAAATTTGTCTTTATGTGTGAATGGTTTAGTGGATTCAAAATTTGTTTTAATTAAACTTAGTTTAAGATGACCCTGCTCAATGGCACGGGTTTTGAGTTTGTGAGCCATTGTGAAAGCTTCATCAAAGGTTTGGAATGATTGGATCTACAAAGTGGATGATATATGTTTTGCACACGAACATGAGAATAATTCGATGAGTTCAGTTTGCGGGATAGTGAAGGATAGTTGGTTTATAACATCATACCATCATGTGACGAAGTTGGCAATGGGCTCATCTTCAAACTGTCGAATGGTATATAGATCAGCGATAGTGGTTTTACATGTGATATTGATAGAAAAGTGTTCTAAGAACAACTGTGCAAGTTGGGTGAAGGAGAATATGGAATGTCGCAGATACCGTTGTACCAGTCTAACCCGGACTAGACAAAGACATGGGGAAAGTGTGAAGAAGTAGATCGTGATCATGCACAATAAGACAACATGCGTGTTTAAATGTGAGGAGATGCTATTGGGGATCTTCCTTGTTGTTGAACTTAGTAAATACGGAAGTTTCCAATGAGGAGGGTAGGGTTTAATTGGAACCGACGGATGAATCGGTTCATTACATATGTGCTCATAGGATAAGGTGTTTTTGGGTGCTACGGTAAGGGTTTCTAAACAAGCTAACTCGATTCATTAAGGCATGAATTGAATCACTCGAGGTATTGTAAGGTTGAGATTGGATCGGATGTGTGGTTTGAAAAGTAGTTTGATAAGGCAAATGATGTGTTTGTGGATGTGTGGGTAGTTGGGGAATCATTTGATAAGGTGGTTGATAAGTTTGTGGATAGGATGTTTGTGGAATGGTTTGATAAGACAGTTGATTAATTTGTGGATATGTAGGTGTTTGGGGAGCTTCTTGGTAAGGACTAACATGTGTCATAGGTTGGGATTGCTGTATAGGTTGATGTTGAGCAATAAGGGCATGATGTGGTTGTTGAATTCGGTAGGTTGTTGTGGTAAAAGATAAATGGGGATATGTGTGTTAAGAGTTTGAGATGGCTGGACATGCCTATTAATGGTGGATGAAATAGAATTGTCAAAATGGGAGGTGGGTGGAATGCGATCCACCAATTTTGGAGATTGGGAGGATTGAGAGATTATAGGAGATTTTTGGAGTAAGAAGTCATATATGGGGTTAGGAGGAGGCCCAAGTGTCTCGAGAGGAGCGGGAGATGGTGGTGTGATCGGTTTAGGAAGACTGGCTTGACGAGAGATATGAGGGTTGGTGTCAAGGTGGGGACAATTTTGGATGACATGGTTCTCATGAGGTGAGACCATGGAGACTGGAGGTTGAGTGACTGACGACGTGGTTTTGAGTTTAGTATCTTGTTGGGTGAGATCATTAGAAGAAGTAATATCATTGGATAGAGCAGATTGTTGTTTTGTCTCGATTCGAGAGAGAGCGACAATAGGTGTGAAATAGAGAAACATCTGTTTATGTATGTTGTTGACAAACAAATCAAGCAAAATATTTTTTATCATCATGATTAATTTCAAGATGTGAGGTAAACAGATAATGAAGGTGCCTAAAGGAGTCTAAGGCTAGTTTCAGGTAGTTATGGATTGGGAGATGTCTGAGATGGTTACTTGTTGGGTGTTTAAGTCCCAATTAGTTAACCAGGTGAGAGGAATATTTTGATGTGTTAATTATGTTTTTGTAGTCTCAGGCAGTGTGTGATAAGTGAAATGTAGAAGTTAAATCCCTTACTTAGGCTATGTAAGCAAGCAGGATGCAGAAGATTCATTTTAGACCAAAATGAAATATGACATTCGATGTGGAAAATCACTCAGAAAAGGGAAAATTCAATGCAAAAAGAGAAAATAGAGAAAAAATGAGGAAAACCAGAGAACGCTTTTCCTGGTTATTTGATTGCGTGTGATAGTGATGTAGTTTGAGAGTGCTAGTTAGTGGCCCGAAATGCCCAGGTATTCTAGAATGACACCATGCACAATTGCAGATGGAGTCGGTGAAAGGATATTTATGGCGTGTTTATGTTTCAATGGTTGTCTTTGATAGCACAATGTTGTTGTCTCAAGTTTTTATAATTCACCTGCAAAATCGAAGAACACAATTAGTAGTTTTAGTCAGAAAATAAGATAAAGAAATGGAAAGATCGTAAATTTGTTGGTTGAATTTCAAAGTAAATTGATTAGAAAAATAAGTAATCTAAAAATTATTGTATATCAAACTAAGGCCTAATGAGTTGTGAACAAAGATTTGGTGAAAGTGATCCATATGATAAAAAAGAATAGAAATGACCAAATGGTGGTTAATACTTTATTAAAGTTGATATAAATATAAGCACGAAACCTATTATCAACTTGATAACATGGGTTAATGAAATGAGGAGCATACAAAAATTATGTAAGGACATCGAGCTATTTATGGATTAAAGAGAAAAGTAATAATAAAACTTATCTAAACAATGGATCAAATTAAAATGCGCTAAATAACAATAATAACGATTGTTGATCTATTTTGTTGATTTTAATTTAATCTATTACGAAGGATGATAATAACACAAAATGTTTTGATTGTCATTTTTAAAAAATTATTATTTGTTTTTTTTTTTCGATGTTAAGAGGAAAGAAGCTTTGGATTATACCTTGAAAGTAATTTTAGCGCTTCATTGAATACACACTCTATGTTGATTCCCTCATAACATATTGTCATATATAAATGGTTGAAGATCATTGGGAATCATAGGTTCATGTCTCAAAAATGGGAGTTTGATGCATTGAGGGTGGGGAGTTGAGTGACTTGGGGTAGGCAGGTCGTAGGAGATGAGCTCGAGAGAGCTCGGAGAGAATCGACCAAAATGATCTAACCGTGGCCCAGGCCACAGATTTTTGTGGCCGACCAAATATTAAAAGGATTATTCACTTTATATGCCCACGGATGTGGGACAAGAAACTAGACCTCACACCAAACCAAGCACTAAGAAACACTCCACGTGGGAGAATGGGGGAGGTTTATCAATGGTGGATCAGTTCAAATCGATGGTAGATTCGAATCTCACTTTATGTAAGGTGAATGCGTGGTGGTCATACTGCACATGGATGTGGATCTTCACATGTACGATGTCGAAAGATAATCACAGAAAAATAAAAATGTGAAATATATAATTGGCTATAGTGCACTGTTTATGACTGTGTCATTTAAAACTGTGTTGTAGAGAATTGCGAGCCTATTGCTATGAAGTGACTGTACAATCACTACCCACAAAGTTGTGTGAATTTGATATGGAACTGAAAATAGTTGGACGCATCAAGTATTGGGATATTATGCGAACCTAAATGGTTATTCACTTTCTGTGGATGAGTCGAGGCCGAGGCCGAGAGGGTGGCGAGATGACTGGGTAAGTGTCGAGTCGGTGAAGAGAGAGGGAAGGCAACGTGGTGTAAGGGAAATAGAGTAGGATTGATGAGTATGGGAATGGAGTCGTGGTTGGGTGATGTGCTACGGGAAGGCACATGATAGCTTGACCGGAGTGGAGAGAGGTGAAAGCTGGGGACGTAATGGATAGACAAGGTAGGTAAGTGGATCGGCATGGGGACAACGAGAAGGAAGTCGAACCGGGGACAATGAGATAAGTCGTGTGAGGGGTCAGGATTGGGTAGGAGGATGGGAGCTTGGTTGAGTGTGGAAAGGAGATGGGCTCGGTGAAAGGGAGATAAGTGGGAGAATAGCTCGGGGAGAGTCTGGGAATGGGTAGAGGAGATGGGAATGGAGAGGTGAGGTGGAAGATACTCGGGCTCGAGCGAAAGGAAAATGGGTGTGAGGATGGATTGTTGGGATGATGAGTTAGATGAGAGTCGAGTTTGGAGATGGGAAGTGGGAAGGGAGATGGAAGGGTCTGGTGAGTGCAGTGAGGATGTGAGGAAATGGCTTGGTTGAGATGGCCGAGCCGGAGGAAAGGGATATGAATAGATAGGGGATGGGATAGTTTAGGAAATTGTTTTTATTTATTTATTTTTTATAATTATTATCATTGTTTTGTTTTTAATTTGATTTTTGTTGTTGTTGTTGATTTAAATAAATAAATATTGTCTATTATGTTTTAAAATAAATAACTATAGATTATTATGTTTTTAACAAATAACTATAGATTAGTATGATTTGAAATGTGAGATCTATACATAATTAGAAATTAAGATCTAAATGAATATATAGACATATTTTGTTAGGTCAAAGCAAAGGTCGTTGAAAAGAAAAATTTATATCTATTATACAACTAAGATCACAAATAAAAGCAAGACAATAAGATTAGTTTCCGGATTTGTTCCCCATGCGAGTAGAACCTAACATATGATTTTTTAATTTTTATTTGAGTATGATTATGTATTTAATAATAAAACTAAACTTGAAACTAAATACCAAGCCGGTTAAACACAAGAAGAGTACTTACCTTGAAGGCGACACAAACCTCTGATACGGATGAAGATAACACCAAATCTTGCAAAAACGTGAGTCCACAAGATGAAATATTTATCACAGATATTTGAAAACTATGACACAGAGAACTAGTATATTTATAATACCTGCACGAGATGAATAAAGGAACAAAACAAATGAAACGACTAGATCTTGGATCTGGTCCCACCGTGCCAAAATGTTGTATAGGAAACTTTGTTCTCGAGCAGCGTGGTGAAGGCCGATACTCTTTGGGAGCCACTAGAAACTTCGAATGATGGAGGGCTTAGGACCTCGAGATGTAGATGTGGATCCATGAGTGAAAAGAAGATAGATGCATTATATAAAGAAGCTATATCTCGCAAAACTCAAAACATATAAGATTATATCACAATATGGGGGTTTCTAAACAAAGCAGTCTTGGTTCCAAGAGGATGTTAACTCCCTTGGAGGATGTCAACCCCATGTCGACAAGATAATAATAAATCATGAATAGTAGTTATCATGCATAAATAATGGAATATAAAATGACAAGTAATTAAAATGACGAAACTTAGCATGTGCTGTGTTAGGGAAACTAATATGAGAATCAACAAGTAACTCTTCCGCTGCACTCCGACCTCCCGAGGTCGTGCCGAGACAAACCGGGGTGGGGATGGAATATGCATACAAACTAGTTAGGCAATAATGTCTTCGACACGCACTAGTGGAATTTGTGAATCTAAGGCAAAGAAGGCCCTTCTAACTTGGATCGGTGTGATAGATCGATCAACGAGGATGACTGCCAAGGCTCCAATCAATATCGAGCTCCTCGCGTGATTCGATCTATGGGTCATGGAATACGTGGAAAATGACCGGGATTGTTTCGTATATCTCCGATAAGGTCATATAGTGGATGATGAATACAATCGATTCTATGGATGATTTTCTCGCCTAGTCCAGAATTCCCTAGCTTCAAGTAGCCGCTATATCTAGTAAGGACAGCTTGTTCGATGATGATAGGTGGAAGTGGAGTGGACCAAATACCAAAGCACGTAGGCTAGCGTCTATATCTAACTCGACTTGTGGATTCGTTGGGCTGTGGATCTGTGGATCACAACCATAGACTCTGGTTGTTGCATGGGTCCCGTTATGGTCATACGCGAGATCAAGTTCTAATCCCTAAGATCCAAGAATCGTATGCTTTCTCACCTTCTATGTTTAGAACCAATAGTTGTGCAATCTTCTCGTAATACCTTACAGTGCGTTCTCGCAACCTGGATTCTTAAGCTCGGTATCTATATCTACGAGGGTGTCTCCAGCTGTCTCGGTCATGGAACTAGAGGATCGCACCCGAATGTTTGTTCTCTTCGAGCCCTTCTACAACCATGTGGATGTTTTCTAGGTAATCAGTAGTTTGGCTGACTTGACCAAAACGCATGTGCTTGGTCGTCTTCTATGTTTAATCCTCTTAACTGTGAACTGATCAGTTGTAAATCTGTGGTTGTTTGGAATACTTGTATCCTGAGATTTTGGTCTATGTCAACTATCACTGTGACGAGGTTTGGTTGAGGCACGATTGGCTCAAATATATATTCCCTGGGCTCTTGAGGTCCCGTGATTGTCATACGAAACAAAATGCAATCTAACTGTGATGAAACAAATTCTAACTAAGTGAAATAAATCTAACTACATATAACTTTTATTTTTCTATGAAATATTCTAACAATTTTAAGGAAAGCAAACTATTTTAAGCGTATCTAGAAATAATAACTAAACAATAATTTAAAACAGACAAGATAACCGAGTGTGGTTATTTGCCTGTGCGATTTGTAGAATTATTCTAAATAAATAAAATAACCTGTCTAATCTACCTGCAAGATTCTCGATCCTACCTCAGAAGTGAGGAGTGAATCATAGTTTCTCAGAAACTATCAATCCCCACAGCTTCCCTGGCAATATCGAGAATAGAATGAAATGAAATAAAGCGATTAACTACTCTATTTGATATGAATCTGACTAGAACTTTGAAATGTAAAACCTGGATTCCGCAGAATGCAAAGCTGGCGAATCCGATGGTGTGTGTATGATCTCGTCCCTCGCATGATCTTCTCGCTCTTTCGTGTTCACTGATCCGTAAAAGCATGTAATGCTAAGCACCGATAGGAGTAGATTTTGGGACAAGGACAAATGTAATGCAGCACCGAGAATGCGAGTAGGAGAGGGATAGCGCAAGAGTACAGAGCTTGGCTTATGCGATTCCTAGCGGGATTTTACCACGAGTCATGCAACATGAAGCGACCAGAAACTGCAACTATCCTATACGAAGAGCAAAACCTGCAACTTTAATGGCTTCCTAAGCTATTCTATTCCAAAATAAAGACACTGCTTGCACAAGTTGGATATGTGGCTTACCAACAAATCAATAAAGCTAACTGTATATAATGAATCAACTAAGAACTCTAAGACACAAGAAAAATAAATCTACAAAGAAAGAGGAATTCAGAGGCAAGCTTCTAACTGGATTGGATGAAACAACAGCACTGCCTGCACAAGATGGGTCTGTGGCTTACCAACAGCTGAGCAATACTAACCAAGTATGAAATAAACTATGCTATCAATCCTAAGCAAGCTAACCAAAACACTAAAAATCAGAAGACTCTAACAAGGAAAAAATGGTGACCAAAGCTCCAAACTTCAAATTCTTCAAGCTTCAAAAAACTCACTCAAATTCTTCACCAAATCACCAAAATTGCCATTTGCATGTACACAAACCATGCATTTATAGGAATTCCAACTCTCAAAAACCAAAACCAAATTGAACTCCTAAACAATAAACAAAGGAAAAACACTGTTCCAGGGGACCAAAAACATTAATGCATGCTCAAGTCGGCAAAGAAAAGCTGGTGAAACGTGATATTTCACGCGAGTCGCGTCAAAAGAGCATTCTGGAAAACGCACGTGACCGCCGCCTCGAGCAGGGCGGGCGGTTAGCAGACCGCCGCCCTGTTCAGGGCGGCGGTCACGAGACCGCCGCCCTGCAGGGCGGCGGTTTCATCACTGAAGGTCAAGAGGCCAAGGAAAGAGGGAAAAAGGGGAAAACAAAGGGCGCGGGGCTAAGCGGGGCATGCGGATGTTAACGCATACTCCGAGGGCTTTTCCGATCCCGAACACCTCATGAGGAGACTCAGTATCATCATCTGGCACTTATTACACTGCTCCGCAAGACAAAGACTTACAATTTTGGGTACGTACATATTGCTTCCTCGAGAAGCATTTTAGCCATGAAGAGGCATAAAACGGTGGGTCCGAGTATGGCCGTCCCGAAATGGGGAGTTAGAAGTTATACCTTACACGTCCGTGTGTTGAAATGACGCCATTCCAAAATTCCCGCTACCTGCAAAATGAAAAGAGAACTCAAGTGCAGATAGATACAATAATTTGGAAAACAAACACTAAAATAACAGGGAAAGAGAACGTACCATTTGTGCGGGGATAGAAACTTACCTCCAACAGCGCTCCGAACCTGCGAAAAAGCCATTTTAAAACGAAACAGAACGATATATATATGAAAGTGGGCCCATTTTCCTATTCATTTGCGCGAGTCGATTCGATTGATTTTGAGCTCGGGACCCACTGTGACGGTTTCTGCGTGAATAGAGTCAAAATGTCCGAGCGAGATAATATGATCATGCCCCCACGTGCGGAACGCCACCCCGCGAGATCACAGGTCGGTTTTCTTTAATTTTGCATTTTTCCCCCTTCAAATTTGAAATGGCAAATTCTTTGTAATGGGGGGGTTATTTTTGAAAATGTTAGGTTCAAAAGGTCCACCTAGGGGGGGCGCCTACTGGGTAGGCTTTGTTTTTAGTTTAAATGGTCATTTTTTGCTCATTTTGGGCTTTTTAGGTTTAAAACCCGCGCGGGTTTCGACACGACCGCCGCCCGGCCAGGCGGGCGGGTTACACGACGACCGCCCCCGGGCGGCGGTTACGCCTGCCTGTGGCGGCGGTTACGTGACCGCCGCCTTAAAGGCGGCGGTTACAGAACCGCCTCCCTGCTCAGGCGGCGGTTTTGCACAGAAAGCAAAAGGAGCTTGCTTTAGACATTGCACTTGTATTTTTATCATTTCTATATGTTTTTACGACTCTCTCGGCATTGATTAGATACTAACTTGCTCTGTTTTGTGTGTTTTTGGGTGTATGCAGGTGAGAGAGGAGTACATCAGATGGAGTCGAGAGAGGGAGTGTGATTGGTTGCCTGGGTATTGGATGCCCTCTCACCAGATGAGGAGGACACATTGCAGAGGGCCGGCATACTGCGTATATCGCGCGTGCCTCATGTCGCACCATCTAGTCACATCCTTTGTGACTTGTTTTCTTATTGGGATGCAGATCGGAACACTTTCCGACTGCCAGGGGTCCGCGGTGAGTGGACGATTACTTTGGAGGATGTTTACCGTATCCTGGGGGTCCCGATCATCGGGAGGAGACTCACACTGGAGACAGCAGGGTCCCGAGCACAGATTGCACAGTGGGCAGGTTACATGGGGGATGCAGCTATCTCCACGGGGCCGAAGAAGGGAGTGAGAGTTAGATCCATTCCTTCTTTGCCCATCCCCGTATTTCGACAGGCTATCATGGGGATCCTTGCCTCGAGGCTGATCGGGGACAAGGGAGGGGATACTTTACTATACTGCTGGGCCCCCATCATCGCACGTATAGGGGCATGGCCGGATATATGCCCGGGCGCAGATATTCTCGGGACCACCTACCATGACTTATACAGGTGGTCCGTTACAGGACAAATATCGAGCCACCCGACTCTAGTCATGAGTCAGGTGTATGAGCATTTTATTCCTTATGGCAGAGGGGTAGAGGTGGCAGACCTGGGGCGTGTGAGGGCAGCTAGATGGTCGATATGTCGGTGCTTAGAGCACCTCACCACCTGCCGCCTCCCTTACCACAAAGAGATGGAGGCGACGCCGCACCGCTTATGGCCGGCATATGGGGGAGAGGAGACCCTTACATTGATCTCCCGCTCCACCACAGGCAGCTTATCGACCGCGTGGGACGGGTGGAGGTACACCTTTTGCAGAGTTCCTCAAGCCTCGGCCTTCCATATGCGGGCATGCTTCCTCCAGGGCACCGGTTTATAGATCACCCGCGAGGCTGAGGGGGGCCTAGAGGCCGTGGTCGGACAAAGGGTCACTCCCGGTATTCCTATCAGAGCTGGGGGATTGTTCGGGCCAGAGGGAGAGCTGGTGCGCCTCGGGCACCTTTGCTTCAGATTGCCGTGGGTCCTGCTCATAGCAGCGATGACCCTATAGATATCGACTCCGATTCTGAGGAGCTTACAGAGGGAGGGTCGGAGGAGCAGACGGATGATAGCGATCCTGAGTGGCATGACACTCAGGATATTTTACAGGCAGAGAGGGCCGAGCAGAGTGCAGAGAGAGAGACTCTAGTTTCTGAGGAGCCACTCTCTCAGGGCCATGGTGGAGAGGATGAGTCCGCCATGGGGCGTCATGTTGCCCCCTACTACAGAGCAGCCCTCGCCTGCTGGCAGCCGGCATCTCATCGCAGCAGCGGTGCGCCGGCCCTAAAGTGACCCATCTTGGAGGCCCGGTGACCCGAGTAAGTTATCCTCTCATCTTTTCAATGTTTGTTTAATTTAGGATTTTTAATTGCTATCTCTCCTTATGTTTTGATATTGTATCTTTTAGTCTCTTGCCTAGCTTCTAATTCGTTTTTCTTCTTTGTTTTGCAGAGACTGTTGACGAGTGGCGGGATCTAATCCGTAGGGTATGCACTGATTCTCTGATGATCCCTATGGATAAGACCCGTGCGGAGCTATCTGTAGATGCCGGGGAGCCTTCAGCAGCCGGTAGGCATACTGACGTCTTCGCTCCCGTTTGGCATGTGGCCAGGATGGTGTCGACTCTCCGTACAGAGTCGGCGGGCAGCATGGACAGCCGAGCGTCTTATGAGGAGCCATTCTCGTGGTGAGACCGCGGCTGCTCCTCGAGACCCTGAGCCCTCCGTGCATTCGTGAGCGCCGCGTAGCCGAGTCCTAGCGAGGGCGCGCACCCCGAGGGGTCGCGTAGGGGCCGAGAGGCGACTTGCCCCGTATTTTGTACTATAGATTCTTTTGTATATCACGGCTCTTTGAGCATTTTGACCATGCCTAGAGCATGATGGCATCAGATATAAACATTGATTATTTATATATATGCATTCGCTTTTGATCAAAACTTTGTCACTCGTGTTTTCCTTTCTATTTCCAAATTTCTCTCGTATACTACGATGTATGTTTTATATGCTTTCTAGAATGTATGCAATGGAGAATGATGATGCAAATGCTTGCTTTCTTTTTTGTGTTTCATGATGCCGATACATGATATCAGAGATATATTGTGATCTTAAATCTTAGCTTCGTGAGCAATTTGGATACCTCATGTTTGTTTTGGCAAAGTGATGAAAATAACCAAGATGATGAATGCATTAACTTGCCCCACTCCTAACTCCACGCAACTAGTAGATGCGAGGGCTCATCACCAAGAGCCAAGAAGGGCAAAGTTATGAAATATGGTGAAACGATAGTGATGAAAGATGACGAAGCTTTGGTGGAACCAAATTGAAAACTACAAGCTTACTCCACCCGAATGACTTCATAGTTTTGGGTGCAACTTGCTTTGCGGTTTATCCGACTTAGACCCGTAGATGGCCACATAGTAGACAAAATCTGGTTTTTAGGATTTTTAACTCTCTTGAATTTTGAACATCCGATTCATTCGCTTTTGACTCAAAGTTTGAATAGTTTGTTTATGACCTTTTAACGCTTGCATTGTCTGAGGACCCCCTACACCTTTGCCCCATGCTACCCGTAAGAAGCATGGGTTTATCACCGTGGGCAAGGCATAGGCGAAGTAGTAAGGGCATTTCCATCCTTTCCCAACCCTACGTCACTAGTAAGAGAGACGCAAGCTCATCACCGAAGGTCAGTAGGGCAAGGAAATGTGTAAAAATAAAATTTTCTCGTTTAATCACTTTTGACTTGTCTTTTTGAGTAAAATGTCAGTATATGCTTGTTTCCAAAGAGATGTGTATATATGGGATAGATGTGACACCATGAAGCTTCTAGAACAGACCATAGGCAAGACACCAATCCTAAGAAGAAATCAAAGTGAGAACAAACTTGCAGATCTTGGTATGGTTACCGTTAAGACTTCGTCATGTTTGATTTTATTTGATAAAAGATTCTGAAGTGATTGATGATATCGCGAAAATGGAGAGATATGATTAGAAAGTTTTGTGCCAACAACATCATGAGTTTGTAATGAATTACTTTGAGAATAGATTCCTTGATCACAATTTGTGTAAGAACAAGTGGACAAAATGATCCTAATCTATATGAAAATGCAATGTAGATAGTTATATAAGTAGCGTTAGCTGCTTATGCATAGAAACGTTTGAGGTGGAGGGAATTGACTGTTTCGCCAAACTCCTCACCTTCTAGCGTGCATAAGAGGTATGCACCATTTCCATAGTCCTTCGTGACTCGGTATGGGCCCAACCATTTGGGCCGGAATTTCCTTCCTTCGCCGGTCTTCTTGTCGATCCGGCTGTCTAGTCTTAGAACTAGATCACCTTCGTATATATCGCGTTCATAAACCTTCTTGTTATACTGCCGGCACATTCGGTCAGCATAAGCTCTATGCCGTTGTTCAGCATCTAACCTAATTTCATCTAGGCTTTCTAATCGGGAAAGACGTGCTTCTCTCGTAAGCGCCTTCATCCGTAATCCTCAGAGTGAAATGCGGAGACTCGGGTATTTCGACCTCAAGCGGGAGAACCGCTTCTCCCCAAATACTAGCGAGAAAGGAGTTGCTCCGCTGGTGTTCTTATTGAGGTTCTGGTGGGCCCACAAGGCCGGATATAACTTCAAATGCCAATCTCGCTTGTTTTCTTTTCACCGCTTTTAAGGAGAATGGCTTTCAAAGCTGCTTTTGTTTGTTGCTTCACCGCCCATTGGCTTGGGATAATACAAGGAAGCCGTATGATGGCTTATTTTAAATTTGTTGCATAGTTCACTAACTTCTTCATTCTTTGAAAGAAGTTCCATTATCTCGAGATAATGATTTGTGGGATACCGTACTCAGAAATGATTTGATTTAAAATGAACTTAGCGATTACGTAACTGTGTACATGTAGTAAGAGGCATGGCCTCCACCCATTTGGTAAAATATTCAAAGGCCGTGATTATAAAATTATGGCCATCTCAGGGATGAGGGAGAGAATTTCCTATTAAGTCCAGATGCCCCATGTAGAAAAGGGCCATGGAGTAGCGATTGGTCAGAGAGCTTGGCCGCATGTGGATCTCGTGGGAGAATTCCCGCACTTATGACACTGCGCGTGCAAACTCTATCACGTCATGTTCTAGAGTGGGCCGTAAATAGCCCATTCGATGTATTTTTCGAGCAAGGGCATGGCCACCGAAGTGGCCTCCACATATACCACTGTGGGATTCATGGAGAATCCTCTCGACTCTTCTCGTGTCGACACACCTTAAGAGCATTCCATCGAATGCTTTCGATAGAGCACCCGCTCTATAATGACATATTTGGCTACGATTATGCGTAATCACCTTCTTTGTTGCGTGTCACCGCATCCGGTACGTATGGTCCATGATATAATTAATGATATCGGTACCAAGGGCACTCGTAAATAGCAGGTCGAGTTTCGATGTAGTATACGCATTCATCCGGAAAATCCAAATCTACTAGATCGCCTCCGTCTAATGGGTCATCACCAACCAATCCGCGATGATTTGTCCTTTAACCGACTTCCGATTTACAAATGTTAATTCAACTCTCCCATTAAGGTTATAAAACGCCCAAATTTTTTTGGATAAGGAACCTTGTGTGAGAAAAGTCCGTAAATGGTCCGCTCTTTACCATGACCTTTGTTTCGATTCAAAGATGTAATGTCTTAGACGCTTTAGTAGCAAAGAAAGACTATGGCAAGACATTCTCGCTCCGCTTGTGTATAGCGTGTTTCATAGTCGAGCAAAGTTGTTCGCTAATGAAATAAATCACACGCTCTCTCTTGTCATCGCCTTCTTGGGCCAACATACAAAGCCAGCGAGACATCGGTAGCTCGCGAATATAGGATTAACTGGGCGATCCAAATTAGGTGGCATTAGCGTAGGTGGTGACAAAGAAGAAACGCTTAACCGCATTGAAAGCTTCGCTGCAGTTTTCGGTCCAATCAATGCTATAGTCTTTCTTGAGTAAATTGTTGATTGATGAATAATGAAGCTTAAGTCCGGATGAATCTCGGATCGCACCTAGCTTCCCGAGAAATGATCTCGATTCCGCATTCACTCAAGGTGGGACCATTTCGAGGACAGCCCGAATTTTGGTTGGATCAACATCAATCCCTCGTGATGATATGATGTAACCTAGGAGCTTTCCTCCTGTTACACCAAAGACGCATTTCTCTGGATTTAGCGTGACTCCGTATTCTATTAAACGTGAAAGAATGACGCGGAGTACTTCGGGATGGTCACAACGCTTCTTGGCCTTAGCCAACAAGTCATCTACGTAGGATTCCACGATTTTATGAATTAAATCGTGAAATATATAAGTCATAGCCCGCTGGTATGTAGCACCAGCGTTTTTGAGACCGAAAGGCATGACAGCATAGCAATAGGTTCCCCAAGGAGTTATGAACGTGGTTTTAGCTTGATCTTGCTCGGATATTCTGATTTGGTTGTATCCCGAGAATCCATCCATGAGAGACAAGAGTTCAAAACCAGTTGCATCAACAATAACGTCTATGGATGGTAATGGGAAATCGTCTTTAGGACACGCTTTGTTGATGTCTCGAAATCTATGCAAATGCGTATCTTTCCGGTCTTCTTGAGAACGGGAACGATATTAGATACCCATTGGGAGTAGTTAACTTGGCTTGATAAATCCTACCCGAAGGAGTTTTATTACTTCCTCTTTTACCATGAGAGCTACTTTGGGCTTCATGGGTCTTGATTTTTGTTTAATTGGCTTTGCATCTGATCTAGTGACGAGGTTGTGTACCGCAATGTGGGGTGCGACTCCCGTCATCTCCTTGTAATTAAATGCAAACGCCTTCTGATGTTCTTTGAGAACCTGAGTATGTATTTCCACTTCTTCTGGTGTCAACGAAGAACCTAGTTTCAATATTCTTGGTTCATCTTCTGTCCCAATGTTGACATCGATTGTTTCTTCGATTAAAGAGGCGTTACCCTCTTCGAACTCAGGTGGTGCTGGAGGTAAATCTAAATCATCCCCATTTTCTATCACGATATGTTAGGTTCCTTTTGTGACGGAAGATCCGTTACGGGATTTCCGGTAGGAGGACGAATGTGGGATCGTGGATAAATCTAGCATGTGATAGGAGAGATGTAATGCTGCATAGGCATTTAAATAATCCAAAGTAGCCGCATCATTTCCAACATGGTCTAGGACGGTAGATTCACTTCCGCTTAAAAGAGGATTTGTCATTGTTTTTATTAATGGTTCGTCACGAATGGATACTGTGAAGTGAGTATCTTCTAGCTCATTGCTTGGAGTAAAACGTGATGCTGAGGTTGCTATTGAATCGGCGAGAAGATTTTTCTCTCGGATCGCTTCAATGGATATGAAGTTAAACGCCTTGCTTAAATCTAATACAGCATTTTTGTAGAGTTGTAAATGTTCGGCTTTAGTTTCATATACTTCAGCAACTTGGTTTGTTACTAATTGCGAGTCTCCCAAGACTCTGATGTTATCAATACCAATCCTTCTGGCTAAGGTGAGGCCAAGAAGGAGGGCTTCGTACTCAACGCCATTGTTGTTTGTGCATTCAAAGTTTAACTTAAATGAGAATGGGAGGACCTTCTCCTCGGGTGAAGTAAGAATTATACCTGCCCCCGCTCCATAACGACATTTAGCTCCATCGAAATGGAGAGTCCAATACTTAGCCGGGAGTGTAGATGTTGGGGCATCTGCCGCTGCGTTTGCACACTCTACTTCTATCATACAGAGATCCTCTCACGCAAAGGAACCAACACCTAGGGAAAATCCTATGCCTACCGAATCGAATGGTAAGAACATCAGTGAATCTTGTTCTATCAATTCAACGATTTTCGCAGAGTCCCTAATGATACTGTTTCTTTAGTTTTACCTTTAGGGGTTGGAGTTGTTTTGGCTATGCTGGTAGTTTCAAGATCCGTTGTAGGTATCAACTTTTCCTCTGGCTTTGGGTCAGAGGGTTTATTAAGTTGGTTTGTTGGCAGCTCAAATTCTGAGTGCACCCCGGTCTTTTCTTTAAATCAGCTAGGTGCAAATCGAAAGGTTTTGATCGCCTTTGCTACAAATACCTTTCCCGATGCAAGAATCTTACTTCTTGAAATAGCGTGAAGGGATTGCCTTCATTCGATGTATCCAAGGTCGGCCGAGGATCATATTATAGTTAGTTTCCGATCTATAATATAAAACTCACCAAGATGGTTTTGGGCCCTAAGGTGACCGGCAGATTATAGTTCCTATCGAAGTGGCTTTAAGGCTATCATAGCCTCTCAAGGTATTTCGTGTAGTGGAACAGCTTTGTTTCTCCATATCCAAGTTTTTGAGGAAAGAGAAAGGGACTATGTTAACTCGCAGCCCCATCACAACCATCGCCCGTTTTACATAGTTATTATAAACCCATACTTGTAAGTGCAAGGTCGGGTCACCTCGCGTGCGATCTCAAAGATCTGTGGGCATTTTACTTATTTCAAAATGAATTCGACATCCTTGTCCGGCTGCCCCGGAGGGTGGATATCAAAATCTACGTGATTTACTTGTGTTTCAGGAGGTGGAGTGATGTTAATTAGATGGCCTAGACCTAATGCTTCTAAAAGAGCAGCTCTGTGAGGGGGAGAGTTCTTTAGTAAGTCCAAAAATGAAATGTGTGAAAAGGTCTTTGTTAGGTCACTAATTAAATCATAGGCACCGATGGGTTTTTCAACTATTTGCTGACTCTTATCTGTCTCTGGCAGATGACTTGGGCTCAGTTGAGAGAAATACTCTCGTGTTCTTGTTATAGCTTCGATAGGTAGTTCAACGTCTAATTCTACCAAACTAACTATCTTAGGTCTTGGTTGAGCTCCCAATTGTGGAGCAACTGATGGATTTAATGAAGTCGAAGCTTCATGATCATTGTTTCCCGTTATTGCACCCTTGCTTGTTCCAGTTGGATTCAGCCTATTGCTGTCATGATTTGGGAGTGGATCATTAAAGATCTTAAGGGGAGCATTCTGGGGGGAAACTGCCCCTGCGAGAGTATTTGGTGATGATGAGACGGATCTCGCTAAAAAAGTCTCGTGAAGAACTCGCTTTGTTCTTCCTCGCAAACGCCGCATAAATTTATCAGTAGTCACGACACGTTCTAGTGTCGTGACCATGAATTTTATGGAAACCACAATAAGAATTGGGATTATAATTCCCGTTTTGTTGGTTTGGTGTGTATTGTGGCCTAAAATTCCGATCAAACTGTTGCCTATTAGGACCAAAGTTTTGGAATTGTTGTTTTTGGTTTTGACTTTGGTTTTGGTAACCAAATGAGTTTTGGCTTGGCCCTTGTATGGGATTTCACCGTTGTTGTTGTTGTTGTTGTGGATGGTTAAAATCCACTGTATTGACCGCTGGGGTAAAGTTGTTGTTTCGCTGGTTGTTTGTTTGTGACGGAGTATTAACAACATTTACCCTCTTGGGCTGGTCGGTTACCCCATCCGTTGTTACCCCACGATTTTTGTTAAGGATTTTGGGTCCTTGATTGACATTTGTGGTAGTTGTAGTATTTTGAGTGGAGGTGATTAACCTCCCATTTGCTCCATACGCCTTACGACCACTATCTATCGCTGCTTGATCAATTCGTAGAGAGCTCTCTCAGTACTTCATCATAAGTCCTTAGTGGGAACTTCTGACTTCTTCCTTCACTTCTCTACCGAGAGAATGAAGGAATAAATCACATAGTTCCATCCGATCCATGTTCGAGCACTTCACGATGAATAAAGAACTCGTACGCCACCTCTGGATGAAATGAGCGATGATTCATTGTGTTCTTGTTTGATATGCAAGAATTCCCGATTCCTCGTTCTCGTAGTTTGTTCATGTCAAGGCTTTGATGAACTCGACACGAGTTGTTTAAATGAATGTATGGAAGCCTTCGTATTCTATAATACCAATCGAGAGCAATGCCTCCAAGGTTTTGGGAATATTTTAGAACAACCCCATCCCAAGGGAGTAATTCTCGTATGGTCAGTAGCGTAAGCTTGATATGTGCATTTGATCTCCCTCACCCTCGAACTTAGGCAAATCAGGGAGAGGTCTTGGAAGCATGACGCTTCGTATGGTGAAATCTAAGGGTTCCTTTAGATATTCTGAATACGTCCCTATCGCATAGCTTTCGACCATTGATGGTGTTTGGTGAGGGAGTGGTGGTGGGATAGGTTGTTGATACGGCAGCAGCGTACGCATGCAGCAGGGGCATAGGGAGGTCCCTGCGTTTGAGCAAACATGCCGGGAGAGGAGAACATATCTCCTTGTGGTGATTTAGAGTATATGTTTAAGTAGGACGGGGTATTATCGAGGAACGGACTGTTCGACACTAGACCGGGAGGAATAGTGTTAGAGATGATAGGCCTTGTTGGCATTTGCTGTGGATATTGAGGAGGCATGCCTAACGTGCCTACTCCCGTAAGGAGATCTACCTGACCAGAGTGGTATGGAGGATTGGAACTTCCTGTTTGTATGAACGGAGAATTTTGACTTGCTTGAGCCAGTTCTAACCCTCTCACTCTTTCTACTAACGTTGAAATGACTTCATTTGGTGAAGTCACGGTACTTTTCCTGAGCGGCGTTTGTTGTATACCTTGGTGTTGTAAAGGTACGTGATATCCTGTCATAAACTGATCGCTATCTTGCCAAGTTTCTCCTAGAATATTTCCTGTATGCAGTGGCATAGAGGTATTTTCTTGAAAAGAGATTTCGGGTTGTATTTGTAATCCTCCTATAGATGGGTACATTCCCCGGGAGCGTTGTTCACTCCTAGGATAACGTGTTGACTGTCCATCATCTAAGACCAGGTATGGATCTGATTGCCTACTAATTTGTGGTCTGAGTAACATTTGAGGAGATGAACCAGATTCTCCTGTAAACGTCATATTGTTTGAACCTGAAGGCTCTGTTTGTTGGGTTCGAAGGGGTTGATCTAACTCTTCAGTTTGAAAAGACGAACTATATCTGATTCTTGGGGTTTGTGTTGACAACTGATTAGTTGAATAGTTGTCACCCCATACTGAGAGCGAGGGTGATGATTCCCTATTCTGTTGGGCGTAGTATGCCTCAAGACCCAAGAGGGGTCTGCCATATGCATCGAATCCCGACATATTCGGGGGGTATATGAATACCCGCAGAATAATGGGAAGGAGCGAAGGTGATGAGAGAAGATGAAACTTCTCAAAGAGAAGGTGAAACAATTGTTTGTTTCACGTCGTTCACCAATTTTGTTGGTGAAACGTGATGAGGTATGAAGGTGAAAAGCTTGTTTGAGAATCACCAATTTTGTACGTAAAAGTGACAAAGTCTGAGAATCAACAAGTAACTCTTCTTCGCACACCGACCTCCCGAGGTCGTGCCGAGACAAATGGGGGGATGGAATATGCAGACAAACTAGTTAGGCAATTCTAATGTCTTCGACACGCACTAGTGGAATTTGTGAATCTAAGGCAAAGAAGGCCCTTCTAACTTGGATCGGTGTGATAGATCGATCAAACCGAGGATGACTCGCCAAGGCTCCAATCAATATCGAGCTCGCGTGATTCGATCTATGGGTCATGCGGAATACGTGGAAAATGACCTCGGGATTGTTTCGTATATCTCCCGATAAGGTCATATAGTGGATGATGAATATAATCGATTCTATGGATGATTTTCTCGCCTAGTCCAATTCCCTAGCTTCATAGCCGCTATATCTAGTAAGGACAGCTTGTTCGATGATGATAGGTGGAAGTGGAGTGGACTCGAATACCAAAATGCGTAGGCTAGTGTCTATATCTAATCGACTTGTGGATTCGTTGGGTCAGTGGGATCTGTGGATCACAACCGTAGACTCTCGGTTGTTGCAGTCCTGTTATGGTCATACGCGAGATCAAGTTCTAATCCCTAGTATCCAGTAATCGTATGCTTTCTCAGCTTCTATGTTTAGAACCAATAGTTGTGCGATCTTCTCAGAATACCTTACAGACGTTCTCGCAACCTGGATTCTTAAGCTGGTATCTATATCTACGAGGGTGTCTCCAGCATCTGGCTATGGAACTAGAGGATCGCACCCGAATGTTTGTTCTCTTTCGAGCCCTTCTACAGTCATGTGGATGTTTTCTAGGGTAATCTGTAGTTTGGCTGACTTGACCAAAACGCATGTGCTTGGTCGTCTTCTATGTTTAATCCTCTTAACTGTGAACTGATCAGTTGTAAATCTGTGGTTGTTCGAATACTTCAGATCCCGAGATTTTGGTCTATGTCAACTATCGCCGTGACGAGGTTTGGCTGAGGCACGATTGGCTCAAATATATATTCCCTGGGCTCTTGAGGTCCCGTGATTGTCATACGAAACAAAATGCAATCTAACTGTAATGAAACAAATTCTAACTAAGTGAAATAAATCTAACTACATATAACTTTTATTTTTCTATGAAATATTCTAACAATTTTAAGGAAAGCAAACTATTTTAAGCATATCTAGAAATAATAACTAAACAATAATTTAAAATAGACAAGATAACCGAGTGTGGTTATTTGCCTCCGTGCGATTTGTAGAATTATTCTAAATAAATAAAATAACCTTTGTCTAATCTACTGCAAGATTCTCGATCCTACCTCGTAAAGTGAGGAGGAATCATAGTTTCTCGTAAACTATCAATCCCACAGCCTTCCCCGGCAATATCGAGAATAGAATGAAATGAAATAAAGCGATTAACTACTCTATTTGATATGAATCGACTAGAACTTTGAAATGTAAAACCCGGATTCCGCAGTAATGTGCTGGCGAATCCGATGGTGTGTGTGATGATCTCGCCCCTCAAAGATGATGATCTTCTCGCTTCTTTCGTGTTCACTGGATCCGTAAAAGCGTGTAATGCTAGCACCGATAGGAGTAGATTTTGGGACAAGGACAAATCGTAATGCGCATCGAGAATGCGAGTAGGAGAGGGATAGCGCAAGAGTACAGAGCTTGGCTTATGCGATTCCTAGCGGGATTTTACTGCGAGTCATGCAACATGAAGCGACCATAACCTTTTTACTATCCTATACGAAGAGCAAAACCTGCAACTTTAATGGCTTCCTAAGCTATTCTATTCCAAAATAAAGACACTGCTTGCACAAGTTGGATATGTGGCTTACCAACAACTGAATAAAGCTAACTGTATATAATGAATCAACTAAGAACTCTAAGACACAAGAAAAAAAATCTACAAAGAAAGAGGAATTCAGAGGCAAGCTTCTAACCGGATTGGATGGAACAACAGCACTGCCTGCACAAGATGGGTCTGTGGCTTACCAACAGCTGAGCAATACTAACCAAGTATGAAATAAGCTATGCTATCAATCCTAAGCAAGCTAACCAAAACACTAAAAATCAGAAGACTCTAACAAGGAAAAATGGTGACCAAAAGCTCCAGCTCAAATTCTTCACCAAATTCTTCACCAAAACTCTTCAGACCATTTGCATGTACACAAACCATGCATTTATAGGAATTCCAACTCTCAAAAACCAAAACCAAATTGAACTCCTAAACAATAAACAAAGGAAAAACACTGTTCCAGGGGACCAAAAACATTAATGCATGCTCAAGTCGGCAAAGAAAAGCTGGTGAAACGTGATATTTCACGCGAGTCGCGTCAAAAGAGCGTTCTGGAAAACGCGCACAGGACCGCCGCTCTGAGCAGGGCGGCAGGACAGACCGCCGCCCTGTGGCGGCGGTTTCGTCACATGGTCAAGAGGCAGGAAAGAGACGCCGCAAGGGCAGGCGGCGGTTTCACATCAAGGTCAAGAGGCCAAGGAAAGAGGGAAAAAGGGGAAAACACACTCCGAGGAGCTTTTCGGAACTTCCTAGAAGCTGTTTGAAAATTGTCATGACGAACAACTTTTCCATATTAGTATCCACAATGACCAACAACGTCACATTAGATGAGCCGTAGAATGCTCCCAAGTCTCCAAACATAACTGTTCAAACTCCAAAACTTTATCACCGATTCGAGAAGACTAAAACCGGGTTCCACACCCCAATAATCTCCCACTTGAAGACTATTATCACTGAGCAAAGTTCTTAACCCTTCATTGTCAACCATGAAGGCCAATCAAAGTTGAACACAACTTCAACTTCTCCCTTGTGACTACCTTGGTCATCATATCTGTAGGATTATGACTATTATGAATTTTTTCTAGCTTCAACTTATCTTCTTCCAAAGCTACCTTGATGAAATGATATCTCAGCTGAATGTGCTTCATCCTAGAGTGGAAAATGGAGTTCTTCACCAAATGGATAACGCTTTGACTATCACTGTGTAGTCTCCCAACTCATGATTATGACCCAAATCATCAAGCAATTGTTGTAGGAAAATCATCTCCTGCTTACCTCTCGTGGCAGCAACATACTCAGCCTCTGTGGTTGACAAAGCCATAACCTTTTGTAACCATGAAATCCAACTCACCGCTGTATCACCAACCATAAATACATAACCTGTAGTGCTCCTCCTGCTGTCTAAATCTCCTACCATGTCCGAATCTACATAGCCACATAATTTAGTGTCTCGATCCATCCGAAACACAATGATGTTCTCATGGTACCTCTCAAGTACTCAAAGGATCCACTTTACTGCTGTCAGGTGCTCTCTACCTAGATCACTCATAAACCTGCTCACTGCTCCCACTACATGGGAAATGTTAGGCCTAGTGCATACCATAGCATACATCAAGCTACCAACTACTGATGAGTACAGTACCCTGGACATCTGGATTCTATCCTCCTTAGTCTTGGGACTCTGCTCCTTTGATAATTTAAAGTGACCTACCAAAGGAGTACCAACCGGTTTAGCATCCTGCATACTAAACCTCTCCAAGACCTTCTTTATGTACTCTTCTTGAGATAATACCAGCTTCCTCTCCTTCCTATTCTGAGTTATTCTCATACCAAATATTTTTTTTCTTCCCCAAATTCTTCATAGCAAAGGAGTCACCTAACTACTTCTTGAGTACCTTTATTTCTGCATGTTCTTCCCTGCAACAAGCATATCATCCACATACATGCAAAAATAATATAACTACCATAAAGAAACTTCTTGATGTACACGCAATGGTTTGAGTGACACCTGGAGTAACCCTACTCCTACATAAAACTATCAAACTTCATGTACCACTACCGTGGAGCTTGTTTCAAGCCATACAAGCTCTTCTTTAATTTGCACACTAACCTCTCCTTCCCTTTGACCTCATAACCCTGTGGCTGCTGCATGTACAATTCCTCCTCCAAATCACCATGAAGGAATGCAGTCTTCACATCCAACTGCTCTAAGTGCAAGTCTTCTACTACAACTAAACCAAGAACAATCCTAATAGAATTCATTTTAACAACAAGAGAAAAAATTTCATCAAAGTCTATACCTTTCTTCTGTGCAAATCCCTTAACCACCAACTGGGCCTTGTATCGTTTCCTGCCTCCATCTTCCTCTTTGATTATATACACCCACTTGTTCTGCAATGCTCTCTTTCCCTTGGGTAGCTCCACCAGATCCCAAGTCTGGTTTTCCATAAGAGATCTATGCTCTTCATCCATGGCCTACTCCCACTTCTTCCTGGCATCCACCTGCACTGCTTCCTCAAAGCACTCTGGCTCTCCATTGTCAGTGAGCAATAAATAATTCAAAGATGGAGTAAATCATTTAGGTTCCCTTCTTACCCTAGAAGACCTTCTCACCTCAGGAGTTTGGGGTTCCTGATGAGTAGGTACCTGAACTGGATGTGCCGAACATGCTGTACTTTGGCCCCTTGGACACCTTATTGTCTCTGAATGTCCTCTAACATCATGTATTATTTATTTGATTCATCTTTATGTTCCTGCAATCGGTATTTATACATGACCTTTTCATTAAATACAATATCTATAGACCGAAATATTTTCTTGTCTTTAAGACTCCAAACACGAAACCAAAGTCATCTTCACCATATCCAACAAAGGTGCATTTCTCAGAATTAGCCTCTAACTTGGTCCTATCATCTTTATTAATGTGAACAAATACCTCACATCCAAATACTCTAAGAAATGAGTAATCAATTTTCTTACCAGACCAAGCCTCCTCAAGTATACCTCCATCCAAAGCCATAGAGGGTCCTCATTAATCGGATAAACAACTGTGCTTACCGCTTTCATCCAAAACATGAGTGGCAACCCCGCATGTAACCTCATGCACCTAGCTCGCTCTATGATTGTCCTGTTCATTATCTTTGACACTCCATTTTCCCCGTGGATCCCATTTACCAAACAATAATCAAGAAATTCATTGCTTTAATACTCCCCTCCATTATCTGACCTAAGACATTTCAACTTGAGACCTATTTCATTCTCAACCAAGGCTTTCCATCTTTTGAAAGTTTCAAACACATCATATTTCTTTCTAATGCAATATACCCAAACTTTTCTAGTTGCATCATCAATGAAAGTGACGTAATAACATGAACCACCAATAAAGTTTACCTTAGCTGGCCCCCATACATCTGTATGCACTAACTCCAACTTACCCTCCTTCCTGGTAGGTCCAACCTTGAGGAATCTCACCCACTTCTGTTTCCCATAAACACAATCCTCACAGAAGTCCAAATCTAACTCCTTTAATTTGGGAAACTTGTCCTTTATAATCTGCATGCCCTTATGACTCATATGACCGAGTCTCTGGTGCCACAAAGTTGCGTTTCCATCTACAAATAAATTACAATAATTAAAACCACTAGTTAAATACAAAGTACCAATTTTCTTACCTCTTACAACCATAAGAGCTCCCTTGGTAACCTTCTAAGAATCCACTATAAAACTGACCGTATAACCATCACTACCTAGCTGACCTGTTGATATCAAGTTTTGCCTTAACTTAGGCACATGCCTTACGTCCTTAAGTAGCCATGTGTTCCCATTTTGTATTTTTACCCAAACACAACCGTTCCCTACTATGTTGTATGGTTCATCATCACCAAGATATACATGTCCAAAATCAACTTGAAAAAATTAATTTCTATGTGGGGTGGCATGGAAAGAATCCCCTGAATCTAACACCTAAGATTCAACAATATTATCTAAAGAAAGAATTAAGGCATCCTAAAAAACATCACCTGCTGCCAAATTTACCTCTTTAGTTTCCTCCTTCTTGTTCTTCTTATCCCAAAGAGCCCAACAATATTTCTTAGCATGACCAACCTTCCCACAATGCCAACATTCTAACTTACTCTTGGACTTTGACCTTCTGCGATCATTTGACTTCCCACGGTTACCTTTCCCTCTGTTCTTTTGTCTCCCTCTTCTCTCCACCATCAAAGCATTTCCAGAAGTAGAAGAATCTTTGGTGCTCTTCCTTCACATTTCCTTTCTTAGGATCACACCTATTACATCCTCAAACTTCAGCTTTGAATTATTAGAGATTGAATTACTTACAACCATAACCAAGCTATCCCAGCTATCTGGCAAGGAGCAAAAAATCAACAAAGCCCTGACCTCATCATCAAAGTCAATTTTTACCGAGTTTAACATACTCACAACCATATTAAATTCATTCAAATGATCAACAACATAACCATTCTTAGACATATTCATATTAAATAACTTTTTCATCAAAAATATTTTATTAGAGGTAGAGGGTTTTTCATATAACTTCCCCAATGCACTCATGATACCTTCCGTGGTCTTCTCCTGTGATATGTTGAAAGCAACCGAAGATGCAAGGAATAAATGAATTTCCCTGAGTATATTTCTATCCAGTAACTCCCAATCCTCATCTGACATGGTTGTAGGTTTATTTGCTTTTCCAGCCAAAGGAACATGGAGGTTCTTCTGATATAAGTAATCCTCCATTTGCATCTTCCACAAACCAAAGTTATGCCCATTGAAATTATAAACCCTCGATTAGCCCTCATCTACCATAGCTCCCACTCAAGATAAAATTTACCTATGATTTACCATTTTAGCAAAGAACCACCAAAGATCGATACCAATTTTTATGAATTAGAGAACAAATATGCGGAAACAATTCCTCAAATCACGGTAGGAAACTATATAGCGAATTATACTTACACAGAAATATAACAACATAAATAAATAATGCACAAAAAGAAGACAAAACAAGATTTAAGGTGGTTCACCCAATGTGAGCTACTTTCACCAGAACTTGCTCAGATTTTATTATCAAAAAGTGTAAAACAACTCTCCCAGATTCTCTCGATTATGAACTCACAATAGAATTCCAAAGATGCTAAACCACATCTAAACCACAATTGACACCCAATTACTTAACCTTGATCACTATTGATCACCTCTTGATCATTAAGAATCAAGACCTCTTGAACACACAAGATATCTTCAAGATACCTAACACCTCTATTTATAGGATAAGAATCCTTGTAAGAATTCCTAAAGCCAATCCTAGAAGTTTGAAATTCATGACCTTTTAACTTCCCATGGCTAGAAAATTGTCATGATGTTAACACTAATTAACAACACATTAACAATGACGGCACAATGATGACACAAAAATGTCACAAGAGATGACAACGAGAATGCTCCCGAAGTCTCCAAATGTAACCGTTCAAAATCCAACACTTTAACACCGATTCGAGAAGACCAAAACCAGGCTCCACACCCCAACAATATGGAGATGAACTTGGCATCCAGATGGTCAGATAACAAACTATGGAAAATATTTCTCCCTCAAACTTGCAGAACTTAATTAAGATCTTTCTTCTCCTCTCTGGGCCTAGGTCTCTCCAGGTATTCTTGAAAATATCAGTCATGGTCCATCTTTAGGTCTTTAGTCCTCTAAAATATGGGAAAAACCCATATTTATAGCTTGGATGTGAGGTTAGATTGGGGTTAACAAGTAACCGAGGTTGGGTAGAGTAACCCAAGTTAAGAGATATGATGTGATCACATGGGGACCACAATTTGAATTATTAGATGGAGTGGGGAGCATGATTGACATGGTAGGTGAGATGATAGATTCCATTTAGAAAGGGGTGTCAAATGGGTATATTAATACCCATGGATTGAATAATTTGTGAGAGATGGGGGATAATGCCAAAAGTCAATTATTAAATGGGTTTATATGGAGCCCATTTAATAATTAATTAAATTTGGTTGAATAGATGATGAGGTTTTTTGAAATTTAGGAAAAGTAAAGGTGAGATAGGAAATTGCATGAATGCAAAATGACGGAGGGCACCATACCAAAAATTGGTGTCTACAGGATCATCATAATACTAGTGGATTACCTTATTAGCTAGTGTTGGGGTAGTTTAAAAGATCAAGAAGGTCAAACATCTTCCACGGCATCTTCAAATCTGCTCTCCTCTCTTCCTCCTCTACTCAGTTTCTCATTGTAATTATCCTCTCCCGAATGTAAAATTGTCATGTATTCAAATGGTTTCTAAACATTATGAGTTGTATACCTTCAACATCTAGTGCCTTTCCCCATTAATGCAATAGATTGTGCACATTTCTAGAAAATAATATGATGTTGATTGTGACTCTTCTCTTCCTTGGATTCGATTGTTGTGTTTCTTTCCACTCTATTCATTAATGACATGATGTGTATGGGTTATGTTTGCATGTTTTCATTTCTCTATGTCTAAATGGTGTGGAATGGGAGTTTGATTTGATGCATGGTGAAATTTTTCTTGTTTCGAAACTTTTGGTTTTGTGTTTTTCCCCTAATTTTCCCCTCAGGGAGAGAGATCCCTTCTATTTTGGTGCAATCGCTACCCCTTTTTTACTTAATGTTTTCTCTTTTCTCTTTCTCCTTACAAATTAGTAGATTAGTGTTTAGGGTTATGAGAGAAATAGGTAGTTAGTTGAGGAGACAACCTTATTTGGAGGTGTGTCCCAAGGAGATAAGGTCCCACACCTTGGGATGTTCCTATTGTTTATCTTTGAGATAGCAAGTTTCACAAACTTGACACGAGTTATCATGGGTAGATGTTTTCAATGAAAACAATATTTGCTTTCGGAAAATATCGGACATTTTAAAAATATATTATTGCTTCAATGCCTTAATCAAATATGGGGATGAATGTAGAGGTGAAGAAATTAATCGATAATTTTCCATTATTTTATAAATTTCCCCATTGAAATTTTCTAGGGGATCGACAAACAACGAGGAAAGGGATATTAACATACAAATCATTTGAAGTTTTCAATTGCATGGAATGAGATAATTAATTAATATACATTTTAGAAGCTTGTGAAACCCTTGAACATGAAAATGAATTTAGAATGGGTCTATTCTTCATATAATTGTAGTGGAAATAACATCTCTACAATGATTCTATGAATCCTCAAAGGTATATTCCAATCTTTTTTTATTTCCTCCACAAGTTAAAGTCCAGGTGCTCAAGGTGAAAGGGGAAGGCATATATTGAATAAATTTTTTTGGCCTTCCAACTATAATATGAGATGACATCACCACATCATGTTGTTCCCTCATAAGTGTTTCACTTAAAGTTATTTTTGTTTTATTTTTTTAGGAATTTAATAATTTATTTAATGATTTTATAAAACATTGGGGCATTGAATATGTGTGCATATGTTTTCTTATGAAATTTTGAACAAAATTGAAGATTCAATTAATATTATATTACATTTACAAAATGTGACTCTATATTTTATTAATAATATTTCAAATTATCAAATCTACTTCAACCCTCACACTAATTTATTTGGTTCTTTAGTACTTTGTATTTTTCATTGCATTTTTGTATGATTTCAACACTTATGTATAATTTAATTGTAGTCATCTTGAAAATTTACAAAACCATTAAAAAGTATGCCTTTTTAGGTTCCTTACAATTCACCCATATTTGATACTCAACAAATATAATTAGATGAATTTGGTACTCAACAAAAATTGCATCAAATAGGATAATCATTGAAAACTTTGGTTCATATTTCCTTAATAAAATTAAACATAGGTTGAAAATAATAATGCAAACATAGTAATAACTATTATCATGTATATAATTTCATCTAGATCACACAAATATTTAGAAGTATGTTTCTATAAAATAGGAAACCTCATATAGCAACTCACTTTAACATATAGGATTTGTTCTAACAACTCTTAACACACTAACAAACTACTAACATATAACTATCTTATTATTAATGAGTTATTTAAAAAACTCATGATAATAATAATAATAATAATAAGGTGAGTCTCGCATCCCTTAAAGGTGAGTCCATGTGCCACTGAAGGTGTGCCCCACCCTAACTAGATTGGGGGCTATTGGAGATGGAGGAGATCCACGTGTTTCTCTTCTTGTCAAAGAAGAACTTCAACACCTTCTCTCGGTTTCCTTCATCTTACCCATCGATAATCGCTAATGGATTTCTAACATCGTCCCTGTCACTAAGGCGATAGGGGGACTTCACATTTGCACCGATTTTTATGATCTCAACCTTGCTTGCCCAAAAGATGATTTTCCTTTGCCTGGTATTGACTAGTTGGTTGACCTTACCATTGGCCATGAGATGCTATCACTTATGGATGGTTTCTCGGGTTATAACCAAATCTTGCTCGCTCTAGAGGATCAACACAAAACTACATTTATTACCCCTTGGGGGACCTTCTATTATCGGGTCATGCCTTTTGGCCTTAAAAACGCTTGGTGCCACATATTAGCATCTTTATGACCTACATCTTCCATGATATCATTCATCACATATTGGAATATTATGTAGATGATCTCTTGGCCAAATCTAAATGTCATGCTAAGCACCTCGCCATCCAAGAAACCATCTTTGATTGCCTCATTAAATATTGCATCCGCCTTGACCTAAAAAGTGCGTCTTGCGTTCTCTCAGAAATCTCCTAGGATTTATCATTTCCTTACGTGGTATAGAAGTTGACCCTGCTAAAGTCAAGGCCATTTTGGAAATGCCTCCGCCCACTACCCTTAAAAAACTTCGTAGCCTGCAAGGTAAAATGCAATCTATTCGTCGATTCATTTCCCAACTCTCCGACCGTTGTCAACCATTTCATCACCCCCTCAAAATCATGTCTCTTTCAAATGGGATGATGACTGCCACAATGCTTTTGAGGCCTTAAAACAATACCTTCTCCAACCACCCATACTTATTCCACCTAAAGACGACCAACCCTTCTACCTATACATTTTTGCTACCGATCACTCTTTAGGGGCTATGCTCACTCATCATGACAAACAACATAGGGAGCAGGTGGTTTATTACATAATCCATACCCTTCTGGACTACAAAACCCGATACACTCACCCTGAAAAACTCTGCTTAGCTTTAGTTTTTGTTGCTACCAAACTTCGCCATTACCTACTCAACCACAAAACCTATGTTATGACCAACACTGACCCCTTACACTTCATGTATGCTAAACCTTACCAAAATCAACGTGTTGCATGTTGGCTCATGCTTCTTGCTGACCTAGACCTCAAATTCATCCACCAAAAATCTATCAAGGGCTAGGCCATTGCTGACCAGCTCGTTGATGCACCTCTTTCTGGGAATCAATCTTGAATTTTGATTTCCTGATGAATCCATTGCTAACCTCTCTTTGGATGATGACCCTTACCAAATGACCTTATTCTTTGACGGTTCCAAATGTCAATGTGGGGGTGGTGTAGGCATTATCCTCATTCCTCTTGATGGTGAACCCATGCCCTTATCATTTAAACTCAACTTCGAGTGCACCAATAATATCACCGAATATGAAGCACTCGTATTGGGTCTCATGACTGCCTATGCCTTAGATGTTAAATCCATTAATATATTTGGTGATTCTCAATTGGTAGTAAACCAAGTCAATGGTGTTTATCAGTGTCATAATGAAATACTTCAAGAATACAAATGTTACATCGGCATCATGTTGACTACCTTTGACCACTATAAAATTCAAACTGTTCCACGATCCACCAATAAATTTGTGGATACCATGGCCTACCTCACTTCCCAAATACCCGCTTCACTTGCCAATTCAGACATCTTTGTTACCATAAAACACATACCGAGACCTTCTTATAAATCTTGTTGTGTTAACCTCATCTGAACTACCTCACTAAACACACAAGACCTTTGGTATAAGTAGCTTGCGGACTACCTTTCCCTTTCTATATTGCCTCCTGATCTCACACGTAATGGACAATGTGCCTTTCTAAAAAGGCCTCTCATTATGTCATCATGGGTGGCCTTCTCTATAAATGAGGCTTTGACGGTATTATCTTATAATGACTCACTAGCTCTAAAATCCCCTATACCATTAAAGAAGTTCATGATGGCATATGTGGAGGTCACTTGGTGGCCTTGCTTTATTCTAAGCGCATTCTTCACCTAGGCTATTATTTTCCGACCCTCAATCATGATTGTTGTAACTACGTTAAGCATTGTGTAAAATGCCAACAACATGCCAATCTTCATCATACACCTAGTCATGCCTTACAGGTCGCTCGTGACCTTTGGCCCTTCTCTTAATGGGGTTTGGATCTTGTCGGAGAGATCAATCCCCACTCTTCCCTAAGACATCAATGGATCATCACTGCTACCAAATATTACACCAAATGGGTTGAAGTTGTACCCCTCATCTCCACTAAAGCTGAGAAAATATGTGAGTTCATCAATCATCACATTATTTGTCACTTCGGTGTTCCACATCACCTTATCACTGATAATGGAAAACAATTCAAAAACAAAACTCTACAAAAACTTTGCAACACCTTCGATATCCAGCTTAGCTTCTCCTCACCATATTACCCACAAACCAATGGCCAAGCCGAATCCACCAACAAAACCTTGAACAAAATTCTCATGAAAGTGGTTAACGATACTGGGAAGTATTGGCATATGCACATTCCTTTTGCTCTTTAGGCATACCGTACTAGTATTCGTACTTCCACTACTACAAGTACCAAGGCTATTTTGCCTCTCGAAGTCCAGATCCCGTCTCTCCGTATCTCCCTTCAAGATATGCTTACTGATGATGAATTTTGCCAAGACCGTTTAGCACAACTTGAGTTATTAGACGAATGTCATCTTCATGCCCTCGACCATCTTCAAGTCTACCAAAAATGCATCAAGCGTGCCTATGACAAATGTGTCCATGAACACACCTTCAAGGTTGGTGATCTTGTCCTCAAGGAAAATCAACACGTAACCAAAGTAGAAAAAAAGCAAACAGGAAAATTTGCTCCTAATTGGCTTGGACCATACATCATGACCCATGACTATGGATCAAGTGCTTATCACTTGTCTTCACTTGATGGTAAGCCCGAACCTGAGCCCCTCAATGCCTTGCATCTTTAACCATTCTATTATTGACTTCTAGTCCTACATCACTATTTATCTAGTTCATGCTCGTCCCTTGAGCACCATTTACCTTTTTCTTTTCCACCCCTCATCTCCAATGAATAAACAAGAATCATGTGATTACCCATCACCCTTTTGCCTTATCTTAAATATGTGCACCACGGATCTGCACATGACATGATTATCATGGATAATTTTCATCTTCTTTTAGATGAAATCCCATGGTCATTCACCCTTGCCTTCTCAACAAGAACCAAATGCTTCGTTATAGTCTCGTCCATGACTTAAAAGCCAAAAAAAGACAAAAGATGAATCCCTCAGAAGGACATCTTCCAATATAAGGGATCAACTCCTTGAGTCAAACTTCTAATATAATAGATGAATCCCTTAAAAGGACATCTTCCACCTTCCATTGTCACTATAAGTAGACTGCTCCCTCAAAGGACAGCTATAAAAATCTCACAACTCTCTACATAGTCTTTCCAAAAAGAGGACTATTTTCTCAAAAATCAAAATTCAGAAGCTTCCCGCATCGATCAGCTTCGCAAAGACCTCAAGGAGACATATATTCCACCCCATATAGACTTCCCACATCGATCAGTCTATCTAAAAAGTCAAAAAGAAAAAGAAAAAGAAAACAAGATTTTTCGTCATGGACTTGCCTATTGTGATCTTGGCTCTATTGCCCAAGGCATTCCTTTTCCCATTTTATGACCCAATTACCTTCACCTCCTTACCTGTTGTCTTTTCACCTCATACTACCTCAAGGGACTTGCTGAACCTATGACATTTGGTGATTCTGTGACTATTCTTCACCTTTAGAGTAATCAATCATGTAATGTCTTTAGGGTCTTACATTCACTAGCCTATCTGTAGATGTGTTTCATATGTTTGATCCTTGCCAATTGGGTGGATTTCTTGCCCCCTCTTATCTTTTCTCTTCTTCATTACCTTTTTGATCTTCCTATATAGGACTAGACCCTCGACACCTACCTTTTGGGGTTTTCTTCTCACACCTCAATCAGCCTAAAATCACCTTTACCTATCTACCCAAACATTATATAATTATACCTATGGCCTGGAATCAACACTTCCTATCGACCTAAAATCACCCATACCTATCTACCTATATTCCACCTAACCTAATCAACCTTGACCTAATCATACCCATGGCCTAGAATCAACACTACCTATCGACCTAAAATCACCCATACCTATCTACCTATACTCCACCCAACCTAATTGACCTTGACCTAATCATACCTATGACCTCGAATCAACCCTACCTCTCAACCTCACTACCTATTCTTCTATCTTCTCATATTCTTCCCTAGCTTATGGGAGAACTACATCGGTTTGAGGTCACTTTTTCGTTGGGACTATGTAGGTAGAACTTCCAGGGGCATGGGGCCTGAGGGTTAGCTCGACCACTCTTTACCCTAACCATTCCCCCTTTTTCCTATTCATATAAAAAACCTCGACATCTAAACCATATACCACATAACTTTTACCACTTATATTATTTCACATTTTCATACATAACCAACATTTTCCACATTTTATACCATCTCATGCATTTATATTACCATTTGTTACCAAAATACCGAAATGAACATCCATGCCTAAACCAACCTAACTCATCCATGCCTAAACAACCTAACTCATCCGTGCTTAACTTTGACACATCCATGCCTAACAACCTAACTCATCCATGCCTATAACTTTGACTCAACCATGCCTAAATAACTTTGACTCGATCCATTCCTAACCTAACTCAATCCATGCCTAAATAACTTTGACTCGATCCATGCCTAACAACCTGACTCAATCCATGCCTAAACCAACCTGACTCAACCATGCCTAACCAACCTGACTCGATCCATGCCTAAACTGACATGAATCCATCATGCCTAACTCACCTAATTTCCACCCATATCCAACCAACAAACCCATATCTCATCTAATACAAAGTAACATATCCATATCTCATCTAACACAAGCCATAAACCAATATATCATAAACACATCAACACATCACCAAATACCATGTATCTCCTCATATATACATGTGTGTATCAATACAATGTACACCTATATCACATAAATGTGTATCTCCAAAATAATCATCATCCATCGGCTCACAAAGCCACTATCCAATACAACAATGTCTTGGCATGCGGGACGGTATCATGTACAACACAATAATCACTACAAAATCTCTTCGGCATGCAGGCCGGTCTCATATATAATACATACAAAAATGACTCGGCATGTAGGCCGGTCCACAACAGGTCATTGTGTCTCTCCCAACCCCTCTGCTGCACCTGTCTGAGGGCTCGACACCTGCCTCACCTCCTATTGATGGCCCCTCACCTGGGGCTGGCCTCTGCACACTAGTGACCTCACCACGACCCTATCCCTGGGCTCATCCCCCCTGTACTCTCCACACTATGAGTGCGGATTTGGTCCTCTCACTGGAGGCCTGCTATGCTCTGTACTCGGCATAGGAGGGCACATCTAGCCCGATATGCAGCTAACAAATGATCTTGGTAATACCGCGCCTCTCCTAGGGCATCTCAGAACCTAGCTATGGGCACTGTTTGTGGAGGTGTCATGGGTCCTGCTACCTGCGTGGGTACCTGTATAATGGGACCATGTCCCTGAACTTGCACTGAGCCCTGTGCTAGTAATAGATCCTGAGTCAGCCTTGGAGTCTATGCATGTGCTTGTATCTAGGCCTGCAGGGTAGTAATCTATGCCTATCTTTCTATGTCATTAGCCCTCTGACCCATCACTTGCCCCTGTGCACTGGGCTAATACCTGTAAAGCCTACACCTACACACTGTAAAGCGGCCATCTCTCCTCCATCTCCATCTCCCCTCTCCATATCTCCACCTACGTCCGGTACGTAAGTACCCTATCCTTTCCTTCTTGAGCTGCAGCCAGCTATCTGGGCTTGGGATGGCAACTCTTTCTCTCGAACTCGTAAGTACCCCCGAATGATCCCAAGCTACATCACCAAAGTAGCCACACCTTTGTAGGGTCATCTCTCTGAACTGTGATGGTGGCTAAGTCCGGCTGCCCTAGCCTCGGTGGTGCGGCTCTCAGCTATGTCATCCACCACTACCTGTACCCATCTATAACTCTAGCATCATCAATCTATACATCTACTAGCTGCTCCTCCTACCCAGTCGGCACTATGGGTCATGGTGGAGACATAGGTCTCTCCACATCATCTCTTTGATCGAGGAAATGGAGGCGGTACACCTTGGACTATCCAAACCGGTGTCTAACTTGCTCTATGGGTATCCGCTCATGCTCTCCTCTCTCCTACCCTCTATCCATAGATGTATCTCAGAGCCCATCTAGCTTTGTGGTCATCTATATATGAGGGAAGCCCACATACGGCCTCCAAATGATGTCCACTCCGGACAACCCCTCCAATAACCTCTTGTAGTATGCTACATCATACGTAGCTCGGCATGTCGGACCTCTCCCATGGCCGGTACCCACCTCATGTACCCTACTCTAAAATTCTCGGTGGGAATGCATCTACGCCAGGGCATCCCCACTTCAGTCGAACACAAACAATGTGCTCGTAAGTCCAAGTAATGCAATAGTACGACGCAACAAATGTTGAACCTCCATAGTCCTCTATAGGTCCATAGCTCTCTATACACCTGTGTTACCAATGCAGAGTTCCCATGTGAACCATGTCCACTGTATCATCATGTCATGGAGGACTCCCATCCTTGACCTCGATAATCTTGCACCCTATGCATCTATCGATCGTGTGCGAAGCAACACACTACCTCCATCACGAGTACCACTAACCTCATCTCCTCTGGATGAGCTCTATACATTGCTCCATAGCTCATGCTAGTGCTATGGAGCGTCGAGTTTGCTACACCCTAACCAAAAATGGGTTACGGTAGCTCTCGATGCCTCAAAGAGATGGAATAAACCTAGGCCCCCAATATGGGCAACCGCAGGATCCTGTAGACGTCCTCCAGGGTGATCGTCATCTCACTGTCGGTAAATGGAAGGTGTTAGTCACCGAGTCCCATCTATCGATGAGGGAAACCATAAGACTCACCTCCGGACTACATGCCGGTAGTGCCACATGCCTATCAATCCCACCTCTGCCACATGTTGCCACTCACCTGCGTCGTGATTACCCACTCTCTCAATAACAAGGGTGACACTTGCCCTCATCTCAAGCTCATCTCTGGGCACTGCATCCCACAAAAGCAATGTATTAGTACACCTTCCTAATTTACCTTATTTTTACCCCACATTCCGACCTAATCTCTTTCCCCACCCCCATCCCATTAACCCAAACCCATCCACTCAAACCTACCCACCCATCTACAAACCCATCTACCTTACCCACCTACCATAAACCTCACCCACACCTACCCAAAACCATCCACCCGAAACTATCTACCTACCCTCACTCGAGACCACACCTACCCAAACCCATCCACCCAAACTACCTACCGTAATGCTCACCCACACCTACCCAAACCCATTTACCCAAACCTATCTACCCTACCTATCTTCCCTAATCCTCACCGACACCTACCCTACCCATCTACCCAAACCTATCTACCCTACCTACCTACCCAAACCCATCTACCCTACCTATCTACCCTAACCTCAACGACACCTACCCAAACCCATCCACCCAAAACTATCTACCCTACCTATCTACCTAAACCTATCTGCCCTACCTATCTTCCTAACCCTCACCCACACCTACACAAACCCATCTACCCTACCTATCTACCCTAACCCTCACCCACACCTACCCAAACCCATCCACCCAAAACTATCTACCCTACCCTCCCCAAACCACCCTCAACCCTTACCCACCTACCCTACTTTCTCACCCTAAACCCTTCCCCTCTCACCTAACTTCTTTCCCACCCTACCCTTACTCTCTTCCCTTTTTTAATCCCAATTTACACTTAGGATTAACCGACCCTGTTATCCCTATCTCGATAATGGTCTCCCTTTAACCTGCAACTTCTTGTGACTCACCAGATCACCTTCTACCCACCGACGTCGGCCACAAGTCGACTAACGTTGGTCACTGTCACACCACCTACCCCGACTTTCCAACCCTAATTTTTCCCTTCCTAGACATTCTACCCACCCAAATCCCTCTTTACACCCTTAATTGTTCCTACATTACCCTTTTTCCCTACCCCCGACCCTTCAATATTACCTTTTCCCTCTCTTTTTCCCATTTTTGAAATTCTTTCCCCCAACTCCCCATTTTTTAATATTTCTACATTTTACATCAAATTAACTCAAAAATCAAAACCATGGGTTTTATTCCTACTTGAATCCCACTTCTGTTGTTATCATGTTGGAACCTCTTGCCTCCACACTACTCCTCTCGAGCCTTCTCGCCCTCCGCCATCCTCAACTGACCTCCAACTCTCTCCACTAATCACCTCACTCAATCCAATCTCATGGCCCCACCTCTCGCCCACTCAATCTCACCTATGTGGCTTGCCAACCAATCTCTCTGCCATACTCTTTTGACCTCTTCCTCTTTTCTCTCTTTTTTTCCTTTTCTTCTCCTTAACAATGCACAAATGAATTTTAAAACGTGGGTTTTTCACTTTTTATACCCTACCCGACTCAACCGACGTCGGTTAACCCTTGACGATGATGCCGGTCTTCTACCCTAGCCAACCGCCGTCGGTTCTTCCCCACCATCCTCGGTTCATCCTGACCACTATCGGTTACCCTACCTACTCATTTCCCTCACATTGCTCTCATTTTCCTTACCTTCCCGATCTTTTGTCTCCCCTATACCTACGGGGACCACTTTACCTTCTTCTCTGGCCCTCCACCTTCTTTAACCTCACCTTGTTAACCAATTGGTGTCTCCTTATTTCACCCCTATCTTAGCCTTACCCGTCTTTGTGACCTATCTACCTGACCCAAAACACTTTTGTGACCTTTCAACAATGTGCTCGCTATACCTTGACGACACTTTGTGTTATTTGACCTAATGACTTTACCTAGCCTATTGTCATGACTATTTATCTTGACTCTACCTTTGGTGTCACCGGAGCCTACCTAAATGTTCCTAACCTGTTGTGTTTCTTGACCATATCCTATACCTTGGATACCGAATCACTTCAACCTTGTTTGGATAAACCTATCGACCTTAGACGATGTAGAATTTGCAAGCTCTTCAACCTAGTACCGTGTCGCATTTTATACATGTGCATGCGTTCAACTACCACTACCTTTGACCTTGGCCCTATTTACCCATTTACCTATATGCCCGATTTTCCCTTTACTCCTTTCCCCATTTTTTCACTATTCTTCTTCACATCCACTTTTATCAAACCACTCGCCGATGTGCTCTGCCACCTCATCAGTTCCTGGTTTGAGGGGGATCACCCTCATTCCCACTTGGGGCAACCACACTCTATTCTTGTTCACGTCACTTACCAATACAAGCTACACAACAAGAAGGGAAAAATGTAGACACCGAAATCGTGTCATAATCACCTTGGTCCCCTACCGCAACCCTATAATCATTTCCTCATCCTCAACACTTTAGCACCTACCTCCTACACTCCACACATTTTAATTTAATTAAATTAAATTAATGTCATTTACCTCCATACATATTAATTTAATTATTTTAATTAAATTAATTCACCACCCCACACACCTATTTAATATAATTTCCTTTATTAAATACACCTCAACTAACCACCCCCATCATTTGACCCATTAACCTAAACCCTAAACCAATGGCCTAAATAAAACCTAACATTACACCCATCCCCTCACCTCACATTTAAAATCCTCCTAAGGTCATTTTTCTCCCAAGAAAAGGAAGAGACCCTTATCAAATGGTGGAACAACTTCCTAGGCAATTTTTGAATAACCCAAGATATCTCACCCAAACCGATGTCGGTTAACCCTAAACCAACACCAGTTCACCCTAAACCAACGTCATTTATACCGGGATGGACCAAACAGCGTATATAGACCCATGTAAACCTTTTTAATTAGGATTGAACCTTCGGCATTGGATTTCCTTATCACAAATTCGATCTTTTCGGCGCAACAAACAAGGATTAATCTGTGATCAACAAAGGCAACCAAATACACTGGCACAACAGTGAGACTTTCTTCCTAGCATTCTCCAATGCAACAACTTCTTCATTATTCATCAAACTTGTACCTCACAAAAGAGTAAGTATCCTCCTTCCATCTGTTTTATTTTCTTATCATCAGTTGTAGTCCTTGTGGTAAAGGAACCTAGTCTTTTACTCTCTATCCGTTCCTCTTTTCCTGCATTTCTGACCCACCTTCTATAACCAATCATCTTAATACCTTGCCCAATTATCTATCCGACCTCTTCAGTAATCTCAGACCTTCACAACATATTTACACCCCCTCTGTGATCAATCCCTACCTTCCACCAACTCCACTTTTTCCCCAAAACTCCAAAAACCTGAACTATGTGATTCCACCAACCTCGACTTAACCGTCGTTGGTTCATTTCTAACCATCACCAAGCATTCTGATCAAACCATCATCGGTTATAGTCAAACCATCATCGGTCTCTGTTATCTCGATCTCGACATAATAACAACGTGTTTCGACCTACACCTACCTCGAAAACCTACTTGACCTTCGAGATCAGTATCTAACCTAGCCTCATTAACTTTCAGATTCACCTATAACCAACCTACTTGACCTCTAGATCTCCTTCTAGCCTAGCCTGTTAGATTAGATCTAGCCTATTGTGTTTTGTATGAGATGCCTAAATCATATTAAACTACAGTAGGACAATCTTTACTTTATTTTCAGCATTGAATTGTTTTAAACAATGGACTGACAGCCATCTAGGAAGTATCGTACTTCCAGGATCTAGCACACGCTAGGTAGTCCGCTGCATATATCATTTAACTCTCTTTTATGGTCTTGTTTTGGTTATTATACGAGTAGCTCCTCCTAGCCAAAAGGAATGCCTCACAATCACTTTGACTTAGAATTTAGATACATGCACATACAACCTCTGACCATCCCAATATTCCTCTTACCACCTTTACCTTATCTTTGGTCAAGTACTTCTCGAAAACTAAGAAATCAAGTGAAACATGGTCATTGCAGACCATAGAGGAATAAGAGGAACAATTACTTCATTCCTCTTGTTCCTTGATTTTCTGATTTGACCATAGTACATTATTTTTAGTATTGTTCAACTTTTTGTTGGTTTTACGAACTTGTTCCTTTCTTCCTTTGGTCTTTAGTTCCCCACATCTCTTGCATTTCCACAACTCTCCCTTTACATTGGTGTTTTTTTCAATATTTTGAGAACTTGTGGAACAATTATATCCTCCCTTTTGTTCCCCATGTGACCCTTTTATCCACAAGCCTTCATATCTTCTTCTTTATGGATTTTGTGGATCTTTGAAATAGGGGAATAGTTCCCTATTAGTGTCGGTTCCTTGCAGGTTGGTCTTCTCCACAACACTCTCCTTGTCCTTCTTTTGGTAATTTTAGGTGTTCATGGAATGATTAGAACTCATTCTTATGTGCCTTTATTTTCCCACATCCATGAATCTCCATATTAAAGGGTTCCTTGAGTTCGCCGATTCCGTCATGTCTTCTTTATAAAGGAAAGGGATAATTTTTTTCCCATGGACATAACTTTATCCACACAACACTTATGTTTTTCCCTAAATCAATTTTTTTTTGCCCCATACTTATCCATTTTAAATCATTTGTGAATTGAGCTCTCATTTTGCTTTGTCATTTCATTACTCGCATTTGCCAAAGAAGGTATTTTATCGTATCTTGGTCATTTTTCACCCAAATTCACAAATTTGAGTTGCATTAGGACTATTGTAAAGGTGCCTTTTTGTCATATAAGAGGTGAGTGGTTTTACCCTTTCTAGCTCTACTTTGATAGTTATTTGCATTCCAAGCCCATGCCTTTAAATACCTCTTGTAACTCACTCTTTAGCCTCCATTTTCTCTAAATTCTACCTAAATCTTCCATAAAGAAGTTTCAATATGTGAGGTATGAAATACATTTCATCTTTAGATAGATCCATGATTGACATAGGGGACAATGATGTCAGAAACATGAATCTGAATGAATTTTGGGCCCACATTTTAGAAGATACTCCCATTATAATTGCCCAATGTATAAAAAATAGTGGAATTTCTTATGTGTTGGCTTCCTACCTCGAAATGCACTAACACGCTTCTAGCTTATGCCTCAAATTTTGACTCAAAACAAAGGAACTGAAGGACACCCAAGGGAAAATCATTTCCAAACTAGATGCCCATTAGATTAATGTGGCCTTGGATATCCCAAAATTTTAAGATTCCAAAATCATGACAAAGGATGAAGCCCAAAGTATTTTTGATCAAAATTAAAATAACTATAAAACTCGATTGCTAAATATTGGCTAAGACTAAAGGAAAGGGCCTTCCAAGTTTCCCAAAATCCTTTATAGAAGTGATTTTAAAGAACTTTCGATATGATCAATGCATTTCTTGCAATAATAATGGGCATGCCATCCACCAATGAGTTCGATACTATATGTGTGTGTATATCAATGTGATATGTAAAGATAAACAAATGTTGAGAAATTATTTGTGAGAAATTATTTGTGAAAATTTGAATCACCTCAATTTGTCATTTTCTAGAGTATGGGTAGTATTATTAGGCCAAGAAGATAAGCATATTCCACCAATGTATGAGTTCTACACTCAAATCACCTATGGAAATAGAAAAATCATCATAGGAGAGTAAGTGATGCCTTCACAATGTTACTAGTTAGAATACTAGAAGGTAATGTGACCGAAAGGGTTTCTTCGAGGAGGAAACTAATTTCTATATATGGTAGCCTCTTCATTCAATTTAGAAAGTTCTCATACATTCGGGTAGCTGATTTGAGGGATTACCAAACAATCTTCCAATATACTGTAGTGAAAAATTTGATCCTTGTTGAACTCTCCAAGATAGTTTATATACTTCACATAACCTACAAGGACAAAAAGATCTCAGGCATCCAATTCCCTATCTCACTAGGAAATTACACTTGTAGGTCTTCCCTTTATGCCCAAAATGTTGAGATGACCATTTTAGAATTCAAGTTCCATACTTACTAAAAGATATGTTTTCCTTTGATGATAAAAGTTTAATTTCAAAGAATCTAAGAATGACCTACTATCATGTGCCAACATTTGAAGACTATTGGGAAGATTGTGCTGATGAGTATGAGGTAAGGAAGAGATTCTTTGGTAGATTATCATTATAACAAATCAGGGATATCAATTTGTACAAGGTTCTTGAAGGCATGGAAGATGATTATTCTAACTTGTATACTATGGAATACATGAGGTCTGTTCGGTGCACTCCTCTGCCATACATCAATTGGTCACAAAATGAGATGGACAATCCTAATGAATTGAACAATCCAATGCTCCCGAGAACTAGGAATTGGTATAACAAGAATTTAAAAGAGTTCAAAGAATCAATGAAAACATCTTCTTGTCAAGATTCTTCCACCTCACAAAAGGAGGTTCCAACTCAAAAACTCCTTCCTCCTCACCCTTGCACTCAGGAACTAAGGTATTCATGAAGATAAAAAACTTAAATGAGGTTGAGAAGGAGGAAGAAACATGAGTAAATGGTTGAACAAGAAAAGATTCAAGAATTAACTGATGGCTGATCCTACCCCTGAACAAGTGCCACAACCATATGAAGAAAGAAAAAATAGGTTGGAGAACAACAAGATGATGAAGAAGAAGAGGAAGGTGAAGAGGGTGATGAAGAAGAAGATGAGGTAGAAATCATTGAACTAGGTAGAGGGAAAATAGATGTCTCTAGGCCTAAATTGGAGGTTAGAAGACCACCTTCTTCTTTTATTGTGACTTCCACTCTTGAAGTCCCTACTTCTCAACTTCTTAGTCCTCATAATGTCCTTGCATTTCCTCCTCATCCATATCCTTCTTCTATAAATTCATTCACGTGGGTCTAACCCATGATTGAAAACAAGAAAAGGAAATCTCCATCTCAAATTGAAGTTCTAGGGTTTGATGCAATGGCTTCTTTTCTTGGTACAACTCCTCCTCCCAAGAATTCCAAAACAACTTCTTATCTAGTTTTAGATTCTAAGGGACAATTTTTTTTAAAATTTCTAAACCAAAAGAAGATAAGAGTGAAAAATAAATATCTATTTCAGACTTGTAGCTCACTAGAATTCGGCTTGGAGAATCAACTCCAAAAGATGAGGTGCACAATATTTGAAATATTGTCTCCAAAGTCATTAATAGGGTGGAAAAAGGAAGGCAAACCCAAGAAAAACTTGAGGATTAGGTATAAGTTCTTTAAAATATTATCAAATCCTTGTTCTCATCAGAAAATACCCCCTTGATCCCAATCCCCTCTCTTCACTTCCACCCATTGCTTCCACTGCTGGGAATGATTTCAAAGATATTAGAGAAATTCATAAGCATGCAACATTCTCCAAAGCTTGTGAGGCTTGGGTGGAGGGAATTCTAGTTTCTGGTTTGAAATTTATTGATGAAGAATACATTTTTATGATAATATCTCCTCATCCCAAGATAAAATCAACTAAAAAATAAACACCATTGATAAGGATATCAAGCTTTGGGAAGATTGTATTCAAGATCTTTGAATCATGAACATAATTGATGAAAATATTCTCTATCTCACAATATTTTTAATGATTCAAAGAGGAACCTATCCAAGAATTGGACACATAATGTGGAATGAGAACTAAGGTTATAGAGGAAGTTGCAATTGAACCAATATCCATGGTATAAAAGGTGAATCACTAAAGGCTGAGATCTTCAATGATTTACAAGCCCTCCATTGCCAATTCTACAAGGACAATTTTGCATAGAGGAATTGAGTTGATCAGATTAAATAAAAATTCAAACCATTGATCAAGGAGAATTTATTCAAAGAAGACTCAATCAAAAAGGAAAAGATGGAGGAACTCTAAGAATTTCACAATATCCTAGTAGAGGCAACAAAGGGACTTATGTAAAATTGTGGGATTGCAAAGGAGATGGAGTACTCTCTTGGAAGTTGGTTGGCTGCTCTCGCAAACACCATAGTCCCTAAGAGCATGGATATTTCAACTTTTGTGACTAAATTCAGAATACAAGTGCTCAAAATAAAGGTTCCCAACCTCAGATGTTCCTATTTCCCTTTCTCTTGGGCTCATAGTGTTTCCTAATTGTCTTATTTTTGAGTTGGCTTTATTATTCTAAAAATAAAATTGTAAAATAAAGCCAACTTATGTAATTAATTAATTAAGTGTTTAACACTTAATTAAATATAATTAGTTAGAAAAGGTAGTTACATCCTCCCCTTAGCCTATATAAGGCTTCATTCTCACTTATAAAGGGTTGGATATTGGTGTATTTGGATGTAATATACATATTTTTGATCAATACAGAAGAAGACCTTCCCTTTCTCATCTGAGTTCTTTCTATTTCTCTTTCTTGTAATCTAATTAATGTGATAGTTTGTTATACATGAAATATGAAACTTTGTGTTCAAATCCATGAAGTGAAATGTGTTGAACTTTGTTTCAATTTGCATTCTATATGTATTATGGGTTTTTCATTTATACAAACACACATGTTCTTGAGTTCTATTTACATGCATAAGTAGGATAAAAATATGCAATATATTTATTAGTAAAGAGCTACTTATTCCCTTCTATCTTTTGCATTCAGTTGGTAATCTTGGGGAACCAAGGGGATTCTTTTTATCTTTGATCAATCAGGTTAGTTGCAAACTGTGTTTCCCTAACTAACTTGTCTTACCCTAGTCATACTACTGTAATTCCTCCATGTCTTTTCCTAGTTTCTCTTCTATATTGAAGATAATGAATCAAATACGATGGTCACCAATATCCTCATCTGAAATTAATTAGTATGTATATTTGTAGATACTTAGGGTTTTGAATTTTCAATAAGGAAACCTCCCATTCAAAAAGGAGGGACTGTTGTCCCCTTTAGAAATGTTGATTTTTCTTAGCAATAAATTTTCCAACCAACATATGGTTTTACAAGTGGTTTACCAATAACCAATTAGGATGGTTTTGTAAGTGGTAAAAAAACCAAAAACCAAGAAGGTTTTATAGGAAAACCAATAAACCTAAATGGTTTTATCAAGACAATCAACAACCTAAATATCATGATGCTGCAACACTTTATCAATTTTCATCACTATCTTACATCAGGGGAAAATACAAGAATCACTTACTTATTACATAAAATGAATAAGAATTCATCAAGTGTTATAATTTTATACTATGCACCAAAATGGAAAGCAAACACACAACTTAAAATATACCACAACATCATTATATGGCCCCCATCTTGTGGCTAGATAAATAATGCTAATTTTCTCCTTCCTCTAATTGCCTTCATCCTCTAGTAATGATGCTACTAACTCAATAGAATGTGAACATGAGGCTTAGTTTGAAATGCCCCCAAATTTTGGACTGAAATCGAATGTAGTTTCAACTAAAAATGCATTCATTACAATAAATTAGACTTTTCACGTGACCAAAAAAATGCACACATAATAATTATAAAATCCAATTAAAGTTTGGATATTAAGAAAATATTACTAAAAAGACACCTTTAATGACACAAAATGACTTTTGATCACAAATTTTTTTAAGGAACCCACCTAAAAAAAACTTATGGAAATCATGGCAAATATGGTTGGAACTAAATTTGTTGGGTTGGCAAATTGTCTAAAATCAGCGTTTGTGGCATTGGTGAAATATAATACTTTTTTGAAGGAAATTCTTAAAAAAAAAGGAAATTGTAGATGGAATGGTAAACAAAGGATAATTCATTGTCATGAAGGATATTTCATGCAAAAAAAAAAACATTTGAAGTCCAAATGGAGGTCTACCACATGTTCCCCTGATTGCTACTTTGCCTCGCTTAACCGTGGACCTGAAACTCTATTAAATTGGTTCATTCCACGGGGCTTGGAGTCCATAAAGTTCCTTTTCCTTGAAGATGTCCGTAATCCTATCTCATGTTCACCCGATATCCAATTCTGGTGTTGGGGCTCCTTTTGCATACCTTTACGCTCAGGTTCTCGGAATGGGTGACACTTGGCCACTCCTCATGTGCCGAGGCTTATCAAAATTTTAGTGGCTTCCTAGGTAGTTAGCGGAGTCTTTTAAATTTGGCTATTCTAAAGGTTTAATGGCTTCTAAAGGTTTGATGGATTCAATGTAGATCTATGTGTGTGTGTGTGTGTGTGTGTGTGTGTGTGTGTGTGTGTGTATGGAGAATTTAATCAAATTTAAAAAAAATCCTAAACATGTCGTGCAAAATGAGACCAAATAAATAGAAGGTTCCATAGATTTATTGGCGATCCAAGAATGTTTTAAAACCCCACCCATCTATCATGTGGTGATTCAATAAAAATATATGTTGGGATTTGAGATCCATTGGCTATTCACATGGGAAAAATTAATTTTTGTAGATTTTTGGGAAAAACATGGTCACTTTGCCATGGTCGTAAAAATAGCCAAATTCATATTCCAAAATTCCTAATTTTAGCCAAATTACAAATATTAGCCACTAAAATCTTCCCCATTTTGATGACATAGACAATTAGACTTAAACTGAAAATATGTATTTAAAAAGTACTAAAGTGAGATTAATTTTTAAATAACACTACCAATGTATTGAAACATAACACTTTTAGACTTACATCCAACACATAAGTTTCAAATGGAGAACCAAGGTTGGATGACTTACACAATGGACTATATGTGTGAAAAAGCACAGTCAAACACTTTGAAATTGAATATTAAAAAGAGTAAGGACAACAAAAGAATGGGATTTCTGAGAAAATAAATTGATGTTATATAGAAAAACCAATGAATGAGAGAAATGTATGCATGAATGGGATTTTGAGCAAAAGTGAAGATCATGTGAGAGATAAGGAATTGGTTGAATGTGTTTAAATAATGAGTCAATTGAATATGTTCATAACTATTTATCAAATGGATTGAATGATATAAATTTGATTCATATACAACTGAGTATGCATTAGGAAATTGAATTCATGGCTGACATATTTCAATGATTAAGAATTGCAGCCAATAGATCTTTTTCATCTATATAAATCTGCATCAATAACTATATGAACTCACAATTTAATGTGAATAGCTTAAACATAAATTATGCTTGTGTAATGAATGTACTCACTCATGTGAGTACTAACACCATATGATTCCTAACATTCCCCCTAGTGTGAACATGGGGAAAATATTATCTTGTATTGCAATGTGCCACCTCTTGCTTGTTCATAATATGGATGGATTTTTTAAAATAACCAACAACCTCAAATATTTTTTTATAAATGGTTTACCAACAACCATTTATGATGGTTTTGAAAGTGATTTACTAAAAACCAAAACACTAAGAAGGTTTTACAAGACAACCAACAAATCTATATGTGTTTCTCAAGACAATCAACAACCTAAATATCATGATGCTATAATAATTTATCAATTTTCATCACTATCTTAAATAAGGGGAAAATACAAGAATGTCTCACTTATTACACCACATTAATATGACTATATCAAATGCTCTTATTTTCTACCAGAGTATAATGGAAAGAAAACACAAAAATGAAAATATGCCACAACATCATTGTGCGGCCTCATTGTTTGTGGATGGAAAAAGGATGTTGATTTTCCTCCTTCCTCCAATACCTCCATCCTCCAGTAATGATGCTACTAACTCAAGAAAATGTGAACATGAGGCTCAATTTGAAATGACCCCCACAATTTGAACTGACACCGAATGTTAGTTTTAACTGAAAATGCATTTGTTACAATAAATTAGACTTTTTCACATGACAAACAAAATAAACTCAAAACTAATTATAAAACCCAATTAAATTTTAGATATTAAGAAATATGTTACTAAAAAGGACACATTTGACGACATAAAATGAATTTTGATGACACTAACAATTAGACTTAAACTTAAACTATATATTTAAAAATTTCTAAAGTGAGATTAGTTTTAAAATAATAATACTTAGTACCAATGTATTAAAACATAATAATTTTAGACTTACATCCAACCTAGATTTTTTTTATTATTGGTAAATGGTTTTTTATTAGGGACCATACCCCAGTACAAAAAATGGTCAAAACCTAGATACAAAAAAGAGCACAAAAAAGAACAAGTCGAAAACCTAGATATTCAACAAATCCCACTATATAAAAACAACAAACAACAGGTATGCAACCAACCAACAACCCATTTCGTAGTAGAAAAATAACCCAAAAACAACAGGCCTTCATCCTAGATAAAGTGATAAAAGCATAAGATGGGATAAGAATCAAACCTTATCAAAAATGTTGGTGGGATTTAGTTTATTATATCCTTTCTTCCTTTGCTCCACCACCATCTATTCCTCATTACCTTCTTTCACAAATATCAGAAGAAAAAATTCAAAATTCTTGATGGGAATGTGACCCTTGAAAGGGGTAGCAGTGGGGCACCTTTTTAGAATCAATCGCTTGGGTAGAAAAATATGAGCTATCCCATTAGAGACTAGTAGATTAGGATGTGACTCCTTTTGTGAATCGTTTGAGGGGTTTGAAGAGTCCTCAACTGGGTCTAGATGGGGCTAACTATAAGATGCTCTAGTAAAGAATCCTTCCACCATGTAGGTTTTCATTGTGTTTGGAATGTGCATAGTCATCAAAGTGATGCTCTATTTGATAACATCATGCCGACATATGAAGGCTAAACCCTCATAGTCAATCCTCTTGAATCCAATGTTTGTCACCTATTTGTAAGTTAATTTCTATTGGAAGAGATTGGGATGTATCAAGATCAACTAGAATCCTAGCATAAGTTGTATGAGTTTGACATGAGGTTTTATCATCTGCTTTCATAGAAGATCCTAGGGTATCTCCAATAGTAAAAGGTAAGATTTATTCCAAAGCTACAAAGGGAGTTCCAGGTAAGTGAATCCAAACCAAGTGGGTATCGAAGGAGTCTTTTAGAGTATCGAAAGATGGATACCATGGCTTGAGCATGAGACTATGTTCACCCCAAACCCAATATTTGTCAAAAATTAGATCCCTATCCTCATGGGTTTCAAAACAAAAATAAAATAGGCTTTAACATAGGGGTAGAGTTCAATCTTACCCTTAATCACTTTCCTCCATCTCTGTGAGATTAGTCATGGAGTTGAGATAGCTTGGGCCAAAACTTGTGAAATATGTAAATGAGGCCAAGTTGGGAGAGATTATCCTCCTCCTTAAGGACCTCTTGTAGTAAATCCTCCTCTATCTTCAGCACTAAAGTCTTCTGAGTTGGTTTTAATAGCTTTTCAACATGTCTTGTACTATCCTTTTGATTGGAGACAATTACAACAAAATATTTGGTGGAAACTCCATTATTTAACCTAGTTGCTTCGGGGCCCGATTCCTCCGACTAATGCTTCCACCTCCATAAAAAGAGCATTTACATATGTGGATCTATTAGGGTCACTCCCCCAAATTCACTCCTAGATCCACAACAATGTTTGCTCAAGTGAGAACGAATGACATGGGAGGAACCACCTTTTCCAACACCATCAATTTTAGCATGTTTGTTTGTACGAGAGAAAATCCCTCCTCTTGAACCTCATTCTTCTTCCTATCTCTAACCGGATCTCCATTATCTTTCCACCTCCATTTTTGATGCTGCCATTTTCATGTGATGTTTCGTTAGGGTTCCTGTTTTCTTAATTTTTTCTTTATTCCACGTTAGGGCTCAACATTGGGCTATCGATTTTTCTCCTATTATATAACCCATTAGGAATTATCCAACCTAGAATGTTAGATGACTTACATAATGGACTATAGTGTGACAAAGCGTAGTTAAGCACTAAAACCGAATACAAGCAAGAGTAAGGACAACAAAGGTGTCAAATCATGAGATTGCAGAGAAATCTAAGGCTCCCGCACATGTAGTAAAAAATGCGGGCTATTTCCACTATTTTTGGCTCAAGGACATGTCGTACACACCTCCCAAGTAGTCCTCCATGCTATCGAGGGAATGGGTGTTTGAGATGTATGTGACCCTTTCAAATCAACCATTTCTAAATTTAATGCATGCATTGGGAAAGCCAAAAAACCAACCAAAAATTTTCTCGCTTCCATAACTTAATAAAATACAAAAAAATAGAACAACCCAAATACATAATAGAACAAAATAGCAAAGCAAGAGAGTAGGTTCTTGGGTAAAGTGTGATTATTTTAAAATAATTGTAAAACCAAATTACAGTTCATAATGTGTATTTAAAAATGAAAATTTGATGGGATGCACCTCTCTGCTATCAAATTTATAAAATCAAGCCCTAATCATGGTGGTGGTGTTTCTAGGCTAAACATTGGAGATCTTAAGAAGGGCATCGACACCTTAAGGTTAGGCGGCTATGGAGATTGAGGAAGGAATGCAGGTTTTAAGCTTAGAATAGGGATGGAAAATCTTGGATCTATTTTTTCCTTGTTCCCCTTTCACGAAACATCGTCTCTTCATCTTTGGCTATGATGGTTTCCCCCTCTCTAGTTCAGATCATCCTTGATGGCCTTACTTGGAGTGGTCGGTTACTGTGGTGTACTGCAGTTTGAGGGGGTTTAGATATGGTGTAATACCAATTCGGGGCATAGATTTAGTAATTAAAGCTTCTTATATGTGCAGCTACATCCTCTTCTTGCACCACCTTCTAAGCCCATGGCATATGCTAAGTCACCCCCCATTGTGTGATTTGGAGTAGATGTCCTGAAATCATGGGCATATTTCAAGGAAAATGGACTTAACTGCAGATTTAACAATATTTTCCCGGGTCTACCTTCACTCCATAAATGGATTTATTCTCTTTAGAGATCGATAATGGAAGGTAAAGTGGACATTTTCCCCACAACTATGTTGGGGATGGGTCATGTGAAACATTTCCGCAACTATAGAATACGGATCTAACAATCCCCAAAAAATCTATAGTAGTGGAAGTATAAACAAGAATAATCCAAATCACACAAAATTACACACACATAACACAACATGTACCATGGTTCACCCAATGTGGGCTATGTCCACCAAAGATAGAGATCTCATATATATAATATAACAAGAGATTACAAACCAAATCTTATGCACAAGAGTACATGTATCTCTACAAGAGTATCTCTTCCTCCCAGATCTCCAACTAGATATTCCTGAGTACACTAAACCGTGCCTCCATACCACCACATGTGTCTCCTCTAGATCTAACCGAATGCACTACAACCGTGCCTCTTGAAAACACCACTAGATCTCACATACCTAAAGCTACCCTACATCTACCACATGTGGCAACCAAGCTCTCATTGTACTATGAATATGCAAATAAGACCTCTAGAAGGGTCTACCAATGTGCAATCATAACCATGCACCAAGAAGTAAGTCTCTCCTCCATCACTGCATCAACTTGTGCAAACATGGAGACAACTTCCTCTACAATACTAGATTCCTATGGATCAACAATACATCATGATCTCATGGATTTGTAATACAAGATATCACAACATGTGGATCTACAAGAATGAGAAATAACAAGATCTCACAACAACATGTGGATCTAACAAGAAAAAATACTAAGTTCTTTACATACTATGCAAGCCATTACATGAGACTAAACAATACAAAATAAATACAATAGAAGATAATACCATCTTCTCATTAACAATGTACCAGCACTTTCCTTGTGTTCAACTTCTCTCTATGAAAGCTCCTGTCTTTATGCAATCTACTTTTTCTTTTTTCTCTTCTTCATCCTTTCAACCAAGGATAGCTCTTCTTCTCATCTTACACCTCTAACCCTAGTTGTATAGCTTATATAATCCTATAAAAACTTAGGATACAACAACCATGTAATTACATCCTTTAAATCAAATTTAAAGAAAAAGCTATATTAAATCACGTGACTTATAAATAAAACACTCCCACAGGGGTAACCGATGAAGGTTATTTCAATGATGCCGATGTTGGTCACTTCTGACCTATTTGGTCACTTACATAACCCATTCATTTTGTAATGCATGCTCCAGTGAAGCTATTTAGCTCCACAACCTAACAAACTAGAGGTTTATTCATTGTTGTCTTTTATAAAACCTCTGATAGAGATTTGATTTTTGAAAGAATTTGGGATTTTCAATCCCATTTTTTTCTTATGAAGCCATGGTTCCCTCTTTTTAATCCTATTACTAAAACTTTCCAAGTTAAACTTGTCTGAGATACGGTTTCCATATTTACCTCTCCAGTGGGATGATAAATGCTTAACTTCCATTAGGGATTGTTTGGGTAAAACCATGGCTATTGACAAAAATATGACCTTATATGAGTATACCACTTATGCTCACATATTGGTTGACATGAATACTACAAAGAGATTTTACTACTATTAATCTTAAGGTCTAGGATAGAATCTAGACTCAAAACTTAGACTATGAAGGTTTACCCTTCATATTTCGTTATATTTTTCCTTGGTCACTTAGTCATGGATTGTGAGTATGGGAAGAAACATGTCAATAGTCGTACTTCTTGGTGGAATAATTATGATCCTAGTCATCTAGTTGTTGATAGTCACTTAGATAGCGAGTATGAAGATGGGTCCGAAAATGCGGAATATGTGGTTCTTGTGAAAAAGGATTCCACTACCCCAAAGTGAATGTTTCACTCCACGCTTATGAGATAGGGACAATGTACCTTCCTCTTGGTTCCTTGAAGATCTAAAATAAGGTGGATAAGAATAATTTAGAAATTATAATATCAGTTCACACAAACGAAAATTTAAATCCAAACACCAGTGATGATTGGTCTACTGTGAGCAGAAGGAAGAAAGGGAAAATTTTCAATGAGTCCCTTAAGATGCATTTAAGATCCCATGGGAAGGTGTCTCATGGATAGATGGTGGTTTGTGTACTTTTTTTTTATGTCGTATTGTTGTTTTGATTGTGTTTTGGTTGTTCCTATTTTCTGATGGTACAAGATGTCATGTATGTGATGCTCATTGTTATAATTTTTCTCCATTGATACTTATTATAATGGGGAAGGGTACCCTTAACCCTCTTTTACCATTAATAAAAAAATAATGTATATTTTTTTTTTGAGTATGAATATAATATGTATTTAATTTTTTATAAAACTATGTTGGAGATAACTTAATGATTTTTTTGCACCACTTTGTTTAAAAAAAGATTACGTGACATTGTTTTTTTTTTTTATTATTGGCAAATAGTTTTTGAAAGGGACTATACCCTTGAGAACAAAATATGGCCTAGGAGCCGCAGAATAGCAAAGTGTGAACCGAGAAGAAAAGGATCAAAATCCAAGTGTTACAATCAAGCTCAAGTAGCCTAAAAACAATACCCAAACGAGACAAAACAACAAAATTACTACAAAAAGCAAGAGAGAGACCGCAAAAATAGCATAAAAACATACAAGAACAGTAAAAGCAACTACAACTACTTCTTGGCAGCTTTGTCAATGTTGGTCTTGATATTCTTCCAGGAGTGGAACATACCCAAAGTTGTTATGTGGCGTGACATCGGTATTATCTAAATTGCTCAATGGTCCTTTTGCTTTCCTTTTCATTTCCCCAAAGTGTAGCCGGAACACCGCTGAGGTTGGAGACACTTTTGACATGTTGTTCGATGAACTCCTCAATCGCCCTAAAGATGGCCATGTTGTAATCATGTCGAGTTTTGGCCTTCCCTAAACGGAAGTCTAAGGAGGTCAGCTTCTTGTAGATATCACCAATCTGGCTGCTATCAAAATCCTCCTCCTCCTTTTTTCTCTTGCCTTTCTGTTTAGCCAAGTTCTTAACCTCATCCTTCAACGCTCATATCAGCCTCTAAGGCATCCAACCTTTTTGAAGAACTTTCCATATGCACATCCCGAGGACTGGCACTGCTGATATTCAGAAGGTCATGTGCAATTTCAATTTCATGAGGCCCCTTCTCCACAGCAAGAGTCTCAAGGTTAAGCTTTCTAGAGGCCCTGGTAACCGGTCTTCTAGAGGTAGAGGCGAGGTGGGTGGCGGGAGCAACAGAAGGGGGAATGGAAGGAGAAGCTTGGACAATGCAGGCAGGGGGTGGCCTCAGTGTGGTGGTGCCGGGCGAGATGGAGAAACAGGGCTGGCAGCAGCAGAGCCCGGCAGAGGGGGAACCGAGCTAGGAGAGGAAGGGAGACCAGGGTACTTAAGAAGACAACATTTATGGAGCAACAAAATAAGCCCTTGGTGTAAGGGAACCACCGGGTATGCTTCTGAAACTCCAAAATGGAGCGTTCAAGAGAGTTCAGCAAGTAATGGGGAAAACAAACCAAACGATTCCTACGGAAGTGGTTAAGAAAGATAAGATGTTTAGCAGGAACAGTGACAAACCTACCTTCCAAGGAGATGAACCGTATCATCATGCGAGTAACCTCATCATAGGGTGGAGGAATCGAGCTAACAAGTAGGCCCGCTGTAACATATATTAGCTTCTCAGATCCTTCCACAAATCTCCTCTCTTCAGCATCTCTGTCGACCCTTTTGTTAAAGAAACGGTATCCTTCCAAACTAAGGCCGGTCACTTCAGCAACAAGTTCTTCATTGACCAAGATCTTACGCCCCATAATCAATAGTCCGCTCCTTCCATTCCTTTGCAAAACGCACAGAAATGCTTTGATCATGCCCCTGAACCTTCTCCATGAAGTTGGTAATGCCACCCTTGCTGAGAATGCTCCATAGCTCAAGATTATCCTTCCAAGTCGAGTCCGCACTTGGCTCAATTTGGCAGGGAGGTCCCCCCATCTTCTCTGTGCTTAACTGATTGCAAAAATTCCCAAATTCTTGTGAGCGTTGAGACCTCTGTCTTCTTTGCTATTGCAATATGCAAAAGATTGAAATGAGAGCCGTTGCTTTTCCCACGAACGGCTGCGTGTCTGCTGAACTGAGCTTATGAAAATTGCATGTGGGAATAGCCCACTCCCTATCATCAATCACATTACTACTGTCTTCGGTTTCCATGTAGCTTTGTATCCGGATTTTAGCAGTCGCAATGCAGCCCGCATGCACGATTTTCAAATCAATGTAACTCCACTTGGAGTTCCCCATATATTTCACACTAACATGTTTATTTGACATGATTTGCATCATCATATTCATTAAGTTAATACGTGTGGGAGTATTATTGATGCTGATCCACACCCAAAGATCATGACTCAGCTCTAGATATTGTTTGCGTATAGAAATCCACATGAATGCTTTGTTATGGAGCTGCTTAGGGATGCTATTATTATCCCAAACAGTGAGGTTAACATTAATGCCATAATTAGCCAGTGCATCCGCCAATTTATTACCCTCCCTGTAAGTATGCATGATGCTGATGTTATTGAAAGTATGACTAATACTTATGGACTCTGAGATAAAATCCTTAATGCTCCAACTAGGAGATGAGCACCGTTTAAGAAGATTAATGACATTTAGGAGTCCCCTTCAATAATGAGGTTCTGAATATTTTGAGTCTGGGCAATTCTCAGGCCCCATAGTGTAGATAATGCTTTGGAAAAATGATTAGTTTGAATTCCCATTTTCCCAGCATACGTAGCAATCAGATTACCTTTATGATCCCGTATCACTCCTCCTCCTGCCGCTATCCCAGGGTTTCCCTTAGAGGCCCCATCAAAGTTCAACTTATACCAATTAAAATTAGGAGGATGCCATTTGATCGAAGATCTATCAATGCTATTCCCGGGATTGCTCTGACTGTTGATAGTTCCAATCTGCCAATTGGATAAGATGTATTCTTCATTCTCTAGATATCTCTTGTTCTTGGGGGGTTTAAATCTAGCAATATTTTCTTTGATACCATTAGAAATTTTACCAATACTAAGTTTATAGTTTTGCTTCTTATTTCTGAAGATAATATCATTTCTATCCTTCCATATCCTCCAGATTAAATGAGGGATGACCAGCTTCCAGATCCTTTTAACAACACAATGCCTGAAGGGTGGGTTCCATTGAGTCCAAAGTTGATTAAGATCCTTCGGCAACACCCAGAGAGCTTCAAATTTAGAGAGGGAAAAACTCCATATTCTGGTGGCATAATCACAATGCATGAACAGGTGGCTGATATCCTCAGATTCATTCTTACAAAGATGGCATCTATTAGGAATTATGAATCCTCTTCTCATCAGGTTGTCAGTGGTAAGAATCCTGCCTCTGATAGCCAGCCAAAGGAAAAAAATTATTTTGGGAGTTAATTCAGACATCCATATCTTGTTCCAATTGAACTCTGTTTGACTATTATGGAAGAAATTATTATATCCAGATTTGACAGAGTAATTCCCATCATCGAGAATTATTCCATACCAGCTCATCCTTGGAATCCAGCTGACTTAATGGAATAAGGTCTAATTGATCTTGAAGGGAGGAAGTAATTTGTTTCAGATCAATTCTCTCCACAGTAAGTTTTTTCCAATACTTGCTGGTACCATTTCCTTCAATATAGTCCTTGATTTTAATGCCATACTTGCTTATGAGACTGTCCTTAACCGCCCCAAATCTGTCCATGAGATTGCCATTAAACCAATTATCCTCCCAGAAGCATATGTCCCTACCATCCCCCACTTTCCATTTACTGCCCTGCTTGATGAAATTTCTGCTCTTGACCAGATTATTCCAAAAAATGGAACCATAGGGGAGGTGCTCATCTTGAAGATAAGAATACACAACTTGATGATTTAAGTATTTTGCTTTGATTAAATCAATCTAGGGTTGTTTCTCAGACAACATTCTCCAGCCCATTTTAGCAATGAGGGCCTCATTCATTCTCTCAATATTTTTTATACCCACCCCATAAACTTCTGGGATGCAAACCTTATCCCAAGCCACTAAGTGAAATTTAAACTTCTCTTCCATGCCTTGCCATAATTTTTTTTTTGAATCCTTTCAATTTTATCTCTGAAGGAAGATGGGATCTTGAAGAGCGACATGACATAGATGGGCAGATTTTGAAGAGTACTTTTAATGAGTAGGCACTTACCAGCACTAGATAAAGTGGCTCCTTTCCAACCAGCCATTTTTTTTGGGAATCTCTCCAATAAATCATCCCACACCTTGTAAGAAACTTTCCTAGTGCCGAGAGGGAGGCCCAAGTAAGTGGCAGGAAGAGCACTTATTTTACAGCCCATAATTTTAGCAATTTTGAGCTGCCTTTCCTCAGGAGTGTTGAAAAAGAATATGGTACTTTTATCATAATTAATCTCTTGCCCAGAAGCAGATTCATAGAGCTACAGTAAAGCCTTGATAGCCTTAGCTTCAATGACTGACGCCAGAAGAAGAAGGATAGTGTCGTCCGCAAATTGCTGATGGGAGACAGCTTGGCTGATGGAAGTGGGCTTAGAGCCATTTAAAAGCCCGTCTTTAACCACTTTTCCAATAGTTCTACTAAGGCTGTCAGCCAAAAGAATGAAGAGTAAGGGGGAGATAGGGTCCCCTTGTCTAAGTCCTCTGCTGCTAGTGAAAAAACCCACAGGCTCACCATTAACAACCTAGAGAATCTGGCCATAGAGATACAAGCCTTAATAATTCTTCTAAATTTTTCCGGAAACCCAAATTTAGTTAAAACTTTGTCAAGGAAAACCCAAGAGACCTTGTCAAAAGCTTTATTCATATCAAGCTTAAGGACCATATTTGCCTTTTTATTATTTTCCATGGAATGTATGGTCTCGTGAACCATAATCACTCCGTCTTGTATAATCCTGCCTTTGATGAAGCCACTCTGCTGCCTTGAGATGAGATCATTCATAATGAGCTGAAGTCTAGTAGTAATAATTTTGGTAAAAATTCTATATATGGCATTCACAAGACTGATAGGTCTGAAGTCCTTGAAATCTTTAGCATCCATTTTTTTAGGAGCCAGCACAATGTGAGTGTTGTTAAGCTCTTTTAAAATATTTCCCGTTCTATAGAATTCATTCACCGCTCTGAGAAGATCCTCCGAACAGATTTCCCAGAATTTCTGGAAAAAATTTATAGAGAACCCATCCGGACCAGGAGCCTTGTCTCCCTCTAAAGCAAAAACAACTTTTTGCAGCTCTTCAAGCGTGACCACTTTGGTGATACTTCTGAATTTCTGATCTTCAATTTTATTTTGGGGAATGGCCTCCAACATAAAGGAAATAGCTTCAGAGTTGATGATATTCCTCTCTTCAAGAAGTTTTTTATAAAAATCAAGCGCTTCTTTCTTAATGCTATTGGGATCTTTAATGATATTTCCATTGTTTTTAGAGACTTCTAAGATCCTATTACAGGCTCTGTGCTTCAGAGTAGTCATATGAAAGAACTTCGTGTTCCTGTCTCCCTCTTTGAGCCAAATAGCTCTAGATTTAAGCCGCCATAAAGATTCCTCTCTGCTGCGGATCGTATGTAATTCGAAGAATATTCTTTTCACTTACTTCATCTTCACCCGATCTACCCATAGTATCCATTTTTAATTCCAGGATCTTGAAGCTTTTGTTTTAACTTTTTTTTGTCAAATACATTACCAAAACACTTTTATTCCAGATTTTGACTTGCTTTTGACATTTTTGAGTTTTTGAACCAATCTAAATTGAGCAGTGCCTTCACCATTCCATCCCCACCATTCTTTTATCTTGTCATAGATATTGTCATGCTCCATCCACATCTTTTCAAATTTGAATGAGCTTCTTGCGGGTTTAGTCCAATTGAGAAAGTTTAGAGCAATCGGATTGTGATCCGATCCAATTCTGGGTAGGGAAGAGAGATGGAAGTCTTGACTAGAGAATCCAGCTTGCTGAGATTAGAGCCCTATCCAATCTCACCTGAATGAACTCCTTTCCCAACCTTCTATTATTCCAAGTATACTTATTTCCATGAAGATCCACATCTAAGAGGTTATGTTCAGCAATAAAATCAGCAAAATCCTCCATACCATTAGAAAAGGTGGAGGTACCTCCAAACTTCTCACCTGGGTTTAGTGGGGAGTTGAAATCCCCCATAATAAGCCGCCAGCGAAACAATACTAGTTTCTAAATGTTTTAAGGTCAGCCCAAAGCTTCCTTCTACCACTAACCGAATTAGGGGCATAGATGTTAGAAAGGATCCATTCACCCTTATTCTCAATAGTAACAAATTTAATTGCAAGATGATTAACATTAGCATTGAGAACCATACCAAGATGTTGTTTTTATCCCAAAGAGTAGCCAGTCCTCCAGAAGCTCCCTGGGAGTCAACAGCCGCCATTTCAGAGTTTTCCCAAAAATTCTTTTTAATAGTTTCAAGGGTCTTAGCTTTCATCTTAGTTTCTTGCAGAATCAAAATACTAGGATTACCGGGAATCCCGTAACTCCTCGATGGTTCTCTCTGGAGTTTCCATTTAGGCCTCTCGATGTTCCAAGAAATAATCTTCATATGGAATGATTGGTGGTTGGAATTTCCGATGGTTCAACCGACGCCAACTCCATCTCGCAATGTCCCTCTCCGTTCTTTTATATCTAAGAGTCTTTTTAGATGGTCTTCCTCTTTTTGTACTTCCTCCAAAGTCACTTCGTCTGCCTAGCGTAAGATCTAGTTTTTCGGATGTAGAGGTGTCCCAATTGTCTTTTTCTTTTTTATCATCAAAGTGATTCTCGGGATCATTTCAAAACCTTTCATTCTTTTTTCTTTTTGAAATGACCATTGTGAATCCGTAATCTGATCCTCCTTATCCATGATAGGCGTAACTTCTCCCTCTTCACGTTCTTTCTGAATCCTATCAGGTGTTTGAGTAGTAGCTGATCTAGTGCTGAAACAAGCCGGCGAAACTGCTATTATGTTGCTGCAACAAGGAAGTAGATCTACATTACCATCTCCCCTAGGAGAGTTTTTCTTCAAAGGTTCTTTAAGAGCCATACAGTCCTTGTTCGAAGTTTCCTCAGTGATGCACAACTGATTATATTTCTCGACTATCATAATGTTATGAAATTGCTCAATAAGGACTATATTAATCTTCATGAGCCATCTTGCTCATTCACCACCATGGATACCTTCACAGATTTATCCAAGTCTTCTTTGTTAGATGCTTCAGGAAAAGCTATTGCTGTGACTTTGGGACGCCAGATGAGATGTTTCCTTATTTGAGTTCTAAAACCCATTTTTTTTCCTTTTCTATTAAACTCCAAATCCTTCTGACTAGGGGCTTTGTCTTCATTCCATCTATCCGTGCTTGGAACCCTACTATCCTTGTTCAGATCTGAGCCCTCCCCAGGCTGTTCAGCATCCAAAGTAGGGGTCTTCTTCTTGGAACAACTTTTGTCAGAGTGTCCAATGCTATGACAATGTTTACATCTCAAAGTTTCAACCTCAATTTTTTGAGTCCATATCCCAAATCTAGATTTCAAGAGTATGTGCTCTCTGGAAATTCCTCTCCATAGTAGAGAAAATGTAGAAATGAGAAAAGCAAGTCTGGATGTATTTCTCATGGGTCCATCCAAATTAATAATAGGTGCACCTAACGATTTTGTAATATTTAGCAAAATTTCATCATCCTGTAAATGCAATGGTATTCCCGTAACCTACGCCAGATTGGGATGGTGTTTATATTTTCATATTAGGATCAAAACCTGATACCATTTTTTTCAAAAAAAGGCCCATGTTACCCTACCACCAGAACCTCCTAAGCATCGAATCTAAATCCTCTTGCTGATTAAATTTTTCCAGAAAAAGGCCTCTTGGCATGATGGTAATGTTCAGGGCTCCCTTAGGTTTCCACTTTCTCAAAGCCCATTTTCTAATGAAATCAATATTAGGTCTAGAGCCAAGAAACTTACCAATGAGGGAGAGATTCACTTTGCTTAAGGCTCTATCAACAAATCCATCTGGGACCCTCAGGCAGGTGGCACCCTCTTTGTCCATTTCCCACGTGAACTGACCAGTAATTTTGGACCCACCTTGAAGTTAGGGCTTTGAAGCAACTTATTCCAGGCCATAGGTGTGGATCCCAACATTTCCCCATTTTCATTTATAACCGTCCGATTATGGCCAGAGATCTACTTTTTTTCAGCATGCTTTGGTTTATTGCGCAGACTTTCGTGCCGAAGCTGCAGAAACAAAGATCGATAAAAGACTCTCCAAAGGCTTTCTCCTTCGTTCGTACTCGTGCTCACAAATGACCGATTCTGGCCACAGATCAGCCTCTCCTCAAAGCATTTTTAACCTTATTGCACGCGCATATTCGCAGCCCGGGAATCGCAGAAACTGCGTTGCCATAGTTTTCTCCATAAACAATGTTAAACTCCTAAACAATTTACGTGACATTGTTGCAGGGTTATTTATATTGTGGTAATGGAAAAATAGTTTTTCATGGAAGACATTCAATTTTATATCCATCTCTTCAATCTCAAAGTGTGAAATCCATTCCAAAAAATAGAGAAAACTATGAATGTTTCTCGACACAAGTGGGTGAGCAAGATGACAACTATTTTCTTAATTTCAAACGTAAATTAAGAGAAAAAGTGTAGTTTGATAAAAATGTTTCGCATCGTAAATAAATATAAATGATGCACATACCGACATTTATGATGCAAAGGATAACTACACTCCATCCATTGATGGAATTGATCTCAACCTTGGATTTAATAGCTTTATTTAAGAATATTTTGAGCTTGAAGAAACCTGTCCCTGAAACTCAAGTATTTGGAACTCATATCAAAGGAAACAAGGAGTGCAAAGAGGTGTTTTGGCCAAAAACTAATGTGCAAGCTTTAATTATAAAATTTAAAGAAGTTTATGATGGTTTAAACCAAGGAAGTCTTGGTAAGAAACATTGGGATAAATTTACAGATGTTGTAAACATACAATGTGGAACATCTATTACGGGTATTCAATGTAAGTATAAGTGGAATAGATTGAAAAGGACATTCAAAAAATAAAAGCAATTGGAAAATACTACAAGAGAAAAACCATCTTCATGGATCTTCTATGAAGATATGGATCATATTATACAGAACACTCCTAAAATAATTGGTCTTATGAATGGCTATAGTGGAGATGAATGGGTCAACACCACTACTACACGAAAAAGTGACATGAAAGAGAAATCACATGAGGAAGATTCACCTATGAATAATGAAAGTGTTACAGGAAATAAAGCAAATGAAGAAATACATTTGAACAAGAATGGAATTGAAAGAAAGCACACAAATAGAAAGAGATTTGCATATGAAGATTTTGGAGAAAGGATGGAATTTTTTTTTTGATGTATTTCACTCAAACAATGAAAGAAATTGAGCATGCAAAAATGGAGCAAGAGAGCAAATGGATGGAAAAAATATTAGATGTGCAAATTCAAATTGCCAAGCTTTTTTTCTCGTAAATAAACATAAATTATGTTTTATGAAAAAATATTTGTAGATGAAACATTAACACAATTTTATTTTTCATATGATGAAAATTACATCAGTTTACCAAACTAGCATTATATTGTCTTTTCCATTCACGAAACATAATCTCTTTTTGTGCCTTTCATATATCTTTTCCGATAGCTTGATTGCGAATCTCATTGTTAGAATTGAGATGTGGATCTCCTTCAATCTCTGGCTCATCTTCATTATACATTTGCAAGAACTTATGTAGTATGCAACATGTGATAATTATCTTGGGTACTTTATCAAGCTCTACACCCACATCTCGAATAAGTCTCCATCTTCCTTTAAGTAAGGCAAATGCATTCTCAATTTTCACACGACCTCTAGATAAATATTTGTCAAATAAACTATGCTATCTAGAACTGTTAATTTTATATGGCTTCAACAAGTAGGGGATATTGGGTAGGCATAATCCCTAATTATTTGTGGATAGATAATGTTTCCATCAATATCAAATGTTGGAGATGATAATACCTCTCTCTTTTGCATTCTTCTTTAATCGTAGAGTAATTCCGGTGATCATCATCATGAGCGCCATCAGTGCATTGACACAAACATTCCAAAATATTTTTTGCGTATCACATAATCCTCTTAACAAAACACTATAGAAATGGTGTCTATTTACATAGTTTGTAGGAGTATACTTCTGCTTGGGACAATATGATAACTTAATATGAGTTTCATCAACTGCACCACAAATGGTGGGAAGTAGAGTTAAAATATGAAAATCACTTAATATCTTTTTGCAATCTACTCCTTGTTGGTATACTTATGTACTAATTTTGTAGCTTTTGGATGACAATATTGACAATGACCATAATATATTTTCTTATTGATGATTCTCCCACACAATACAACTCTGCTATTGTATATGTTGGGGTTCCATGGGAAAGAAAGTGCAAAAATAAACAAAGTACTTTTTTGGGTGGTACGGGTTCTCTAACAAAGTGAATTGTGTTTGTGCTTGACATATGTGGTTGTATTTTTGACAAAAGAAAATTGAAAATAGAAAAAGAAATTCTATAATGACTTATGATATAAAAATCATGATATTGGGGTTGTTCCTCCCAAAATTCTTACCGAATTAAATTCCGTAATGTAATTTGCCTTGGAAACTTCACCATTATCTATGAATGCATGGCTAATGATTCTTGTTCTCCATATATCAACATCATTTGCATGACAAAGTTGAAAAAAATGTTTGATAAATTTGATGTGCTTAAAGAAGAAGTGCAAATAAAATATTCTCTTAAAAAAACCATCCAAATCAAAATGAATTTATTATTCATATATGATCAAAAGCCCTTTCTGCAATGAAAATATAATGTTATTATCTACTTAAGCCATGAAAATATTTACCAATTACATTTATTCTCATATTTTTGGTTTAAACATTGTACATTTACACATTGTAATAAAAATTTTATCTCGCCTAATATCATTTGTTTCATTTTGTTTACCATACCATGTATTAAAATGTGTGTAAATAATTTACCAATGAATACAACAAAATTTCTTTTGCATCAAACTTAAAATATGTCTTCAAATGCAAAATTAAACCTTCAGTTCCTAATCCTTATGACTACGAACATGTTACATCTCTAGACCATAAAATCAGTATATATAAGCATTTAAGATCGCTTATGTTCAAACCGTTTTTCAACTCAAATGTTGCCTCCCTTGTTTAAAATTTGAAAGTCCAAATTTCATTTAATGAAATAGGTGGTTGATATGGGCACGGAAACCGTGCCAATTTTTCATGTGCACATGTCAAGGTAAAATGCATTGCTAGGAAATCATTTCTCAATTTTTGGGCACCGTTAACAAGTGCATGTGCGGTGGGGTATGATATGCACAAATAAATCGATGCATGAGAGACACGTATGTATGAATGGGATTTCTAAGCTAACTATTTTTCATATGGTCTGCAACTCCGTTGCAAAATTGAAAATCACGTGAGAGACAAGGAATTGGTCGAATATGTTTAAATACGTTCGAACTATGTATCAACCGATTGACCGATATGGTAGAAGATTGATTAGATTGACGTAAATTATGCTTGTACAATGTGAATAGGTTAGACGTAAATTATGCTTGTGCAATGAATAGGTATTGCATGTGATGTCAAACCATTCAATCCACGAGACGTGATCAAGACTCAAACTATCGTAGCTTTATAAATTGATTCACAATTTCACAAAGACGTCGAGGAGGATTTGAATTGGGTCTTTAAGCATACAATAGTTTATATTAAGTATTATTAATATGTAACTTTTGACAATGCTTATACTTTTATGACAAGACTAGAAAATTTGGTTGGGTGGCTATTAAAATAAAATTATGATGTTCTGATAATGGTAATTCAAGTCGGTTGACCATCTCCATAGTTTTTTTATGGGATTCCTTTCAAATCCAATTACATTATGTGTATCTTGTGTGAGACTCTGTAGTGCCCCAATTTTTCTCGTAATGCAATCGATAGGTGTCAAGCCTGACTCCACTGTCTTGGTTAGCGTCCCTATTAGGATACTTACAGATCTTGGAGTGTGGAAAACACAAACACCTTTTTCTAGTAGAACATGGACAACTACACATCCTAAAATCCTTTTTAGACATGTCTTTTTCCTTGCATAATACTTCAAGCACTTTATTTGGAATCCAATGCGTTAACCACAATGAAACCCAAGTTACATTGTAAATCTAGCAGATAATTGGGTAGTTGTAGTGAGGACAAAAACATGGCATGCAAGTTTGAACTGTTACAAAGTTGTAACCACTTACATGATTGTTTTAATTAGTCCTACACCCTAGGATAAGTCTAAAGTGCACACCTCCTCACCTTTACGTATACAAGTTGATTGATTTGGATTAGTTATCTGTGTATGAAGCGGGTTGTTTTATCTCTAAGAAAAAAGGAAATTGCTTCCGATGTTGCTTTGTCATTGTATGCAGAGGAAGAAGAAGATTGAGGCCGTGGAGGCATCTCATTTGGTGTATTGTACATCTATGTTTATTTTGCTTCTCCTGTTTCTAAGTGCTTGTGGTACGTGCACTGTAACCTTGCAGCTCCATTTGTTTTTCTGCTCGTTATCTTCTACTTCGAGTACTTGTTGTATTGATTAAGACAAAGAAAGTGCCTTTTCCTGCTATCCTAGGCATGTCTATGCAAGAATTTTCTCTTTCACTATTCCTCCACGTGAGACCATCTCTATTTTTATTTCCATGTCCTCCACAACCCGCCAACATCCTTCCACACGTAAGTCAGAATAAGAGCTTTGGAATAGGGCGTGGATATTAGTCACAACATAATGAAAAGGGGATTTTATTAGATGTTGTATTCGCAAGTTCCTTGGTTGACATGGATGCAAAAGGTGGGAGCATACACATGGCACGTGATTGTTTGACAGAGTGCCTCAAAGAAATGCATTTCATGGAATGCATTGATTTTAGGGTATGCAAAAATGTGAAAATTCTATTGCAGTCATAGATTATTAATCTCATATCTTAAAATATTATTTAATCACAAAACTAATTCATAGCTAATATCGAAAAATAACACAACTGCAACTTCACTAATAAAAATATGGAAATAAATGCGTAACACAATGAGCACAATATTTTCAGACAAATTGTCCCTGAAAAACCCCTAAGGGAAAACCAATTCTACATATGAGGAATTATATTAACTTCAGCAAATTAAGAGATACAAATATTCCTTTCCTCTTACTAGCGGAACTATGACAATCTCCCAACTTCTCCCTCTGATATTCCCCCACTACTATCCCCAACACTATCACCGCACCCTGCTAACACCGCAAGATAATTTTCTATCACCGCAAACTAACAAACTCATTTGCTAGCACTACAAAAGCTTCTCCAAAACTTGTCTTCTCCAAATTCCCAATGACCTCCTTTTATACTACTCTCATTAGAAAACCAACGATGAGATTGATTCTCAATCGATGGTCGAGATACATAAAACTTAACAACCATAAAAATTTAGTCAGCAAGGTGTCGCTAAAGGAAATCAACAATTAGAAAATAATTAATACATTCTCAACAATAAGATAACTATTAACTAATCTTAGTAAATGGACAAAATTTTTCCAAGATAACAAACTAAGACTCCTCTTAGCGAGGAAGATGTTCTACGCGACATCCATCTTATCTCTCAAGAATATAAATTTTGCCTTCCCAATACCTTAGTCAAAATGTCTTCTACTCCGCTCCTATGTAGGTATGTATCAGTAGCCAACAAGATACCTCATTACACACATCCCTAATGAAGTGATACCAAATATCTATATGTTTAGACCTATCATGAAACACTGGATTCTCGAAACAACTTGATGCAACTCTAATTGTTGCAGTGTATCATAGTAGTCTCAACCTTCTCGATCAAACAAGGCAACTAGCAACTTCTAAAGTCATATAGCTTCACATGTTTCCATCCTAGCTGCAATGTATTCTCGCTTCGATGAACTAAGAGTCACGACTTCGCTTCTGCTGAACCAAGAAATAACTCCTGATCCTAAAATGAAACAACACCAAGTGCTCCTTTTTTGTTGTATTGCCTACCAAATCTACGTCAATATAGCCTATCAACTTGATTCCTTCACCTCGAACATATCTGATCCCATACTCAATTGAACCACACAAATAACACAACACATGCTTAGCATTGCTATCTAATGCACTCTCTTTGCTCACCCAACCGAACTAACTAAGAGAGTTTATCGCAAATGTTATATCTGGCCTCTGTTGACCAAATACATGAGCGAACCAATTAACTACCTGTATAAGGTGGGATCTACATCTTTGTCCTTAGATGTATCTATCTTCCTCCAATTAGTGATCATAGGTGTAGACATGGCTTTACAATCCTCCATCTCGAATCTCTTCAAGATTTCAATGCAATATTTCCCTTGACCAAGGAAAATATCTCCATCTGTCTGCCACACCTCCATGCCTAGAAAATAGTGCATGAGTCCCAAATCCTTCATCTCGAACTCTTCTGCAAGGTCCCTCTTGCAATCCTCTATGAGCCCTAGTGTACCTATAAGAAACAAGTCATCTACATATAGAACAAGAATGAGAGCCTCACCCCCAACCACCAAGTAGTAGAGGTTACCATCTACCTCACTCTTCACAAAGCCCATTTCCTACAAGTATGTATCAATGCGCTCATACCACACTCTAGGAGCCTGTTTGAGTCCGTACAAGGCTTTCTTCAATCTGCACACATGGGTCTCTTTGTTGTGTGCTACAAAGCCTTCTGGTTGTTCTATGTATACCTCCTCCTTCAATTCACCATTAAGGAATGTTGTCTTGACATCCATTTGATGGATCTACCATCCCATCTGCATTGCAAATGAGATTACAGCTCATATAGAAGTATACCTGCCACTAGAGCAAATGTCTCCTCATAGTCTATTCCCTCCTTTTGAGAGAACCCCTTTGCCACAAACCTTGCCTTGTATTTCTCGATGCTACCATCTACTCCATGATTTATCTTGAATATCCAACGTGATCCAACTATTGCCCTATCTGTTGGTCTAGGCACTACCTCCCACACATCATTATGCATTATTGAAGTATATTCCTCAACCATAGCATCTCGTTATACCTGATGTTGTGCAACCTCTTGATAGCTAGAAGGTTCACTATCTACCAACTCAAGCTAACTAATGCCACATATTCATTGAACTTGGCTGGTTCTCTCCTCTGTCTTGTACTCTTCCTAAGATCTCCCAAAACTCCCGAGTATCCTTTGCAGTGTCTTGAACCTCACGGTTCTTGTTGCCAACGATAGAGGATGAAATATCAACCTCTATATCTTCTAGATGCATATCCTGCTGCACCATTTTCTCCATACTCTATGAGTCTTCACTACCTGAGTCTATGCTTGTACTAGTAATTGTACTTGAGCTTTTCTTCCCTTGACTTGACTTGGAGCTTTTTTGGCTTCTCACTTTAATCATCTGGTGGAAAATCTCTTGGACCTTCTAAACACTTTGTCCTCCATGAATTTGACATCACGTCCGACAATAATTCTAGTCCCCGGAATAAAAATCCTATATGCCTTTGAAGTTTCACTGTACCCAACAAGGTACCCCTTCTCTGCAGTCTGATCTAACTTGGTACGTGTATCTTCTAGAATATGACAATATGCCAAACTCCCAAATATCTTGAAGTGACTTACATCTGGCTTCTTCCCTGTGAAAGCTTCCTCTGGTGTCATCTTCCCTAGTACCTTGTGTGGAACCCTGTTCTGAATGTAAACTGATGTACTACACGCCTCGCCCATAGGTAGCGGGGCATGTCTTGATCATGTAGCATAGCCCTTATCTGCCCCGATATAGAATGGTTCTTCCTCTCAGCAACTCCATTCTGATGTGGATTGTAAGGAACAATCCACTCTCTTTTGATTCCTTCTCTGGTACAAAAATCTTGGAATTTATTCCCTATGTACTCACCTCCATTGTCTGACTGAAGAACCTTTATCTTCCTTCTTGTCGAGTTCTCCACAAGAGCCTTGAACTCTTGGAAGTGACTGAAAACCTCATCCTTGGTCTTCAAGAAGTATATCCAGTCTTCCTTGAGAAATCATCAATGAAAATAACATAGTACTTGTAACCTCGAGAGAGACTTCGTTGACATTGGCCCACATATATCTGAGTGTACTAGATCAAGAACACCCTCAGATCTAGTGTCACTCCTTGGAAAAGATGCTTTCGCAAACTTCCCCAACACACATCCCTTACATACATCATCATGCTCTGTGCTCACCTCTGAACACTTATCACTATCTCACGAAGCAATTTAAGTGCTCCATGATGAATATGGCCCATCCTCCTATGCCATAGCTCTCCAAGATCTCTAGGATTACTGCTGCTCATAAGTGCCTTAGGAGTATCAAATTGTAACCTATAAAGGTGACCACTCCTAACTCTAATAGTTATGGGTGATTTCCAATCCTTGTGCTTAATCAACACATGTGTCCCTCTAAAAAGTACATTATACCCTTTATCCTAAAGAACAAATACAGAAATCAGATTCATACCTAAGCCTGGCACATGCAAGACATCATGAAGTGGAACTATCTTTCCATTCTCCCTCTGAAACTGAATAGTCCCTTTCCCAACTGGGTTGAGCTTGGACAAGTTTCCCATAGAAATATGGATATTGGTGTCCTCCTCATGGTAATCGGAGAAGTACTCTCGAACTCCCGTCATATGAAATGATGACCCACTATCTATATACTAAACACACAATAGGAGTTGAACTAACCATACAAGCTATGAGTGTAAACTCATCCTCCAATCTCCCACCAGAGCTCCTCTACACTTCTAAAGCCACCACTTGGTTCTTGCCCTTCTTATCATTCTTCTTCCTTTGCGGGTCCAAGAATGTTAAAACATAGTGGCTAAACTAGAGTGATAGCCATATAGACTTGACCTTAGACATGTCCTTCTTCTTCTCACTTTGAGAATTTGATCCTTTGCTTTCCCTTTTCCCGCTAAAACATTTTCTTGTTCTCCCTCACTTTTATGACTCTTGTTTATCCCCATTGATAAAAGACCTAGTCTAAAATCCTCCCGAGTGAAATCAGTCCATAGTTGATCCCAACTCGGTAAGGTGTCTCATCCACTAACAACTTGAACAAAGGCATCCTATAAATTTAGTAAACCCATTTAGGGCTATTCTTACTAAGTCATCATCATCTGTTATCTCGCAGCCATCCGCTTTACTAACTCATCCTTGATGAGTCTAATCCGAGAGGTAACTTGTAATGTCTTCTCCCTTGTTCATATGGGTATTCTTCAACTTTTCTCATGAGAATCAACTTCCATGCTAGTGGGAGCATTCTCTGCATATTTCAAAATGTCATCCCACATCTTCTTCACTATATCTAACTCGAGAGATGTGTGGAACAATATGATCCTTGACACCACCAAGGAAAATCCTCCTCGCCTTAGTATCCTCTTTCTTGTATGTTGCAAGTTGTGTTGCGTCTATCATAGTACAGATTACAACAAATGGTAACATAATCCTTTATACCATTCTCTTCCAATAATAAAGAAATTATGGCCTTCTAAACACCAAAATTCGAGGAACCATCTAATATGTCCCGATCTCTCAAACCAATGAGTGCAAGCCATCTCAAAGGATAAAAGTAAAATAATTTAAAGAGATCAAACTAGTTATAAAACCCTCAATTTATTTCCTTTGTGGAAAACCTTTTCTACCCTTAACACAACTCGATACCATGTGAAAATTCTATTGTAGTCACTTTGATTATTAATCTCCTATCTTAAAAGATTATTTAACTGTTAGGGCAAAACTAATTCATAGCTAATATAAAAAAATAACACAATTTATAAACTTCACTAATAAAAATACTTAAGAAATGCATAACAAAATGAACACAATATTTTCGGACAAATTGTCCTGGAAAAACCCCTAAGGGAAAACCAATTCTACAGGATGAGAATTATATTAAATTCAAAAAATTAAGAGATATAAAGATTCCTTACCTCTTCCTTGGCATAACTCTAACAATCTCCCAACTTCTCCCACGCGATATTCCCCCACTGCTATCCCTATTAGCAAAGAGCAATGTAAAATAATGTCTCTAATATATTAAATGCCAAGGGTGAATAAATACATAGTGAATGCGTTTAGGAGGCAACCACATCTTATCCAAACTAACCAATAAATAATGTATTAAATATGCCAACATTCCCCCTTAATATATTGTTTTTAAATATCTACCCTGCATTCATCATCTTGTTACGTTGTGACATGTCCTATCTACTTCTCAGCAAAAGGACTTTGTCAGGGTTTTCTAATCTCTTTATACCATTGCTCTCATTTGTAAAAAATAGATGAAAAGTGAGCTCAAAAGCTTGTGTGAGTGCCATCTATGTGCATGAGGGAATTTAATCTCATGTTTGTTATTTCAAAGGATCGAAAATAACTCTTTCCGTCATATGTCGAACAAGACCTCGATCCATTATGTCCTTGAATTGCAAGTTTTAGAGACGGCAAAGAGTAGATGCCGATGCTCTTGTGGGCTTGACTTCGGCTCTCTCAAATGAAATATGTCTTTATGGTTGCTTGTAATGTCCTGCTAACATCTTATTTAATCACGACTTTCATGCTCTCGAGAATGTTGCATGGGATCATAACCGCTTTTTCATGTCCATCTTTGACGGAGAAAATTTGACGATGAATGAAGGGGCTTGATCTTTTTTGTTCCGATTTAATTCAAAAAAATTCCACATGTCTCCTAATCTTTTGTATGGGCGCTTGAGGAATGTATTACATGGTCTGCATGAACAAGAGATACAAGATGTTCGGGAAGGAGTCTACCAACACACACTCCCAACTTTCCCACTCAGGTCGATGCCACTCATGTCGAACTCCATAGTGCTTATAAGTTGGTAAGTGGTCATTGCCACATGCTGCATTCTCCCTCTTTAAAAATGACGGGTTTTTTTTTTTGAATTCTTGAGGCACTTTGTACCACGGTTTTCCTCCTCTGAGTACACTCCATGCCCTACTATTTACTCTTCTAGTCACTTTGTTGTTTCCTTTTCACACACCGAGAAATGGTCGTTGATGGGATAACTCACGAGTAGACTTGGATTGGTTTAATGGTCAATGCCAGGGTCATGAGACATGAAATACAACACCAGAATTCTCCATGTTGTCGATAGATTTGGAAATCAGAGTTTGCCTCTCTGTACCTAGCAGATTTTTTCGATTAGGAAAATGCATTACGGTGGGCGTTTATCAAAAAGTGTACGCCATCCTCTCCGTGCAGCCGCTTCTAACTATTTCCACCGGAAGCATCATCGCTGCCATGTCTAACTCCTCTAAAGGAGAATCAATCAGATCTTCCAGCGCTAGTTTCCATCATTGGCAATTGGTGATTTGGCAACTCAATACTTTGTTGATCAAGATGTTTTCTGTGCTGGTTACGTAATAGAGGAGGATCTACAACAGAACCATCATGATAGTTCAAGGAGGCATTGAATAAAACATTGTTCTCTTTGGCTGAAACGCAGGACACATGCGTTGAATCTTTCTACGCAGGAAGTTAAAAAATGGTTTCAAAACTGAATGCTTCCTCACGGCTCACCAACAGGGAAATGTTCTTCCACCAAAATCCATGCAGGAAGATTTTCACTGTTGGTTGTTGGCGGTATGCAGATTTCCATGCGGAGGAGGAGCAAATGGTTCCAACGTAGATATCCATCCTTTATCTACACACTCCCTGCTCGCAGAAGACGCCGCTATGATACGATGTTAGCACATACAACAATGTAAAATAATGTTTGAATAATATATTGAATGCATGAGGGTGAATAAATCATAGTGAATGCGGTTAGGAGGTGTAACTCTTAAAACTAACCCTAAACAATGTATTAAATATGCCAACATCCCCAACATGCTATCACTATGCCCTTTAACACTGCAAGAAAATTTTCTATCACTATAAACTTACAAACTCATTTGCTAGCATTGCAAATGCTTCTCAAAAACTTGTCTTCTCCAAATGCCTAAAGACCTCCTTTTATACTACTCTCATTGGAAAACCAATTTGGGATCGATTCTCAATTGATGGATGAGATACATAACAACTTAACAACCATAACAAATTTGGTTGCAAGGTGTCACTAAAGGAAATCAATAATTAGAAAATAATTAATTCATTCTCAACAATAAGATAACTATTATCTAATCTTAGCAAATGGACAAACAACTGTCCAAGCTAACAAACTAACACAAAATGTGTTCGTTAAAAAGGCCTCTAAGGTGTTCAAGCAAGTGCCTTTGGCGAGTTGCTAGCATATCCTCCCAAACTTATGCTAAAATAGGATTTGGGGATATGGTGTGATCATCCACCAAGCATATTGGGAAGTGGATTTTTGGTTAGACGTGTATGCAAAGTATGGAAACATAGAAAAGGTGTAGGAACTGTTTGGTAAAATACCTTAAGAGATTTAGGGGCTGTTTGGGGAGAATCAACAACTTACTACTACTCATGTGCCTTTGAGGTAGGAATTGGTTGCTATAGAAACATGAACTAACACATTTGAATCATGTATATGGAAACATGTAAGATGATAAGGAGCATCAACTCAAGGAACTGTAGGAAAAATCAATGAAGTTGGAAGTTGTTCTGCATGCCATTGAACCATTGAAGGCTGAGATTGTGTAGTTGCATATAGATAATCAAAAGTTGGCTATTGCAAGACAAGAGTTTTAATGTCAGTGAAAGTGCTTACTCAATGTTTGAAAGGGAAAGGGTCAATATACATCATATCCCTACTTTGAGGACATAGATAGAAATTCTACATCAAAAATTACAATGGTCTAGAATATTGCCCTTTGAATATGAGAAGAAAGTACACACTAAGAATTTGGATCATAATAAAGGTATAAAAAGGGTAGTCTAATATAAATGCATTGTTGTTTGGGTGAAAAGAAACGAAGCATGAGTAAGACACAAAATTTTATTGGAATGCTTGAAGTTGATGCGGTCTCGTCGAATGTGGGAATCACGAGTTTCGTGAAAAAGGTATGGTTTTCCCTTTTCACTTGCACTAAATTTCGCTTCATCATTTCTAGCTTTTTTGAAATTAAATGTTGAATAATAGAGAATGTAATTCCAACAATTGACAAAGCCTTGCCTTGACACGAACTATATATATATATATAGACACACACACACACACACAGTATACACACACACACACACACACACACACACACACACACACATATATAATGATCTCAAAATTCATGCGCATGAAGCGCCACACCCAAACGTATAGGAAAACCAAAACTCACGTGCACGACCTCTGGTTACATGGGACACTATAAGGAACCTTAACTGAGTTGTTGGAAATTTTTAACGCACTTGCAAGTCGTATTCCTAAACCCTCTTAGCTTATCAATCACTTATGGTGACATGGTTGTTTTAATAAAACACAATCGGTTTCCACCTACGGTTACCGCTTAGTTTTAGAGAAAATGAAAACCACTTCTACCTATTCCTAAAATGCCAACAAAATAATTGTAACCCATATGCATTTCAATGAAAATGCCTTCGAAACTAATTTTTGCAAGTGGGTTTTGGGGCCCACTGTGTCGTGCAGCAACAAGAGCTGCTGACACAATTATGATAACTGGCCCCGAAGTTTCCCTTATAACTTGAGATATGCTCGTCATAATCAACTTCCGTCAAACATGATGAATTATCTATATATGGAATAATTTGTAAGAATCATCAAAATTTGTGATTGAACTTGAAACGAGTGTGTTCGAGACCCAGTTTGTAAGCACTTTTGTTGTTTTGGATAGTTTTCTCAACCTTAGCTAGAATCTCTTTTTGAGTCTCATTTGAATTTTAGCCACACGTGTGACCTTGTAATACTGTCACAATGCTATGTAGAATTTTATTTGATATTTTATCTTGTATAAATGAATTTTGAAATGTATGGTGATTTTCTCTCTCCACCTTCTTCTCTCTATAAATGACTACCAAAATTTGATTGATTTGAAAACGTAAATGAATTGGGAAATGTGAATTGGTTTGAAATGAAATGATAATGGACATGAAATGCAAATGGTTGTGACATTGTGAATGGAAAATAAAATGTCTCTTAACTTTCTCTCTCATCCTTACTCTCTCTCTAGTACCAAAATATTAAGTGCAACTGAATGTTAAAGCGTGAATGCATGAGAAATGAACTTTGTCTTCTCTCTCTCTCTCTCTCTCTCTCTCTCTCTCTCTCTCTATTTAATTGAAAATGTTAAAAATGATGAATTTGTGGATTTATGCTTGAGTGTAGGGGATTTCATACTCAATCCTAGGACTAACGCAACGTTGGTTGCAGGTACTCCGAACAAGAGGAATTTTTTGGATGTGATATGTTGTAATTAATGAGTTGTCATTGTAAAGTTATATTCATCTTGCAATACATGTATTACCATAGAATAATGATATGTATTGTTGTTCAAAGAATTTTTCTTGGTATATTTTGAAAAGGGAATACCAATGTGGTTATATTTTATAGTGTTGAATTAGATGTGAAGTTGTACTCAATGTTGTACCTATGTTATAAAGATATTAAACTAATCTTTTGCTATGTTAATTATTGGTATATTTCCTTAACACTCACAATGCTAGGTAGAATCTCCTCTCATCAAAACTAATGAAATTAAAAGAATGAGTTATAATGCCTATTGTCCTTCCTTCCCCCATTTGAGTCTTTTTCTAGGGTATAAAACATTGATTGTGTTAATAAAATACTCGATCTCATTAATCATCTTCATGCTTCACACCTAAGACATCTTATTAAGGACTATTTCCTTGATATTTTATGAGGTGGTGCATATATGTTGTGAAACCTATCATATTGGGACAAGTGAGGTGATCATGTCTAGGTGTTATAGGTCTAACCATATCATGAATAAGTTAAACCCCTTGTGTGTAATTTCCTTGGTACCCTAGTGGGTGGCCAAAGCCTTGTAAGATAGTTAGTTATTGTACCTATGATTGATCTCTTGTAAGATCTAAACTATGTGAGTAGAGACTATGCGTTGAATTACTTGTGTATTTACCCAACAATTGAAATAGGTCCTTAATAGGATTTTGTAATGCACAAGATTAGTTGTGATATCTCTCTTGAAATATACACTTAATTCTTGCATGTATAAGAGGAATGAAATGAGTTTTCTTGTGCGAGATCGTATTCCTTGTAGTTTTAAATCCCTAAGTGTTACGTAAGAGTTATAGAAATTACATTTGTTCCAAAATGATGTTAATACAAGACCAAAGTAACTGTGGAAATGTAGTTATTAAAAGGGTAAATAAGATTAAACTAAGAAATGACTGCTACGAAAAATGGTACGCCATTGAATGATGTCAAAACCAAATGAAATGTCAAATGTGATCATAAAATGAATGTAATAAAGTAGAGCTCCACTGACTAATACAACAACCTAATAAATAAAAAAACTAAATATGATGCATGATCACATGATTTGTTTGCATAAAGGTGGATTAAACAATGATGCTAATGAAATAATAAAATGTAGCCTTTAGAATGAGATTAACTTCAGTTGTAGCCAAGGTCTTTTGAGTTAAGGAAATTAAACTCTAGTTGGACTTGTAAAAGTTAGTAGAACCATTGGTGTAGATAGGAATATATCAAACCTAGGATAACTTAGGAAGGAGAATTTATGGTCAAACATTTAATTAACATGTTTCTATTGAGAGTAAATCCTTAAGATGATGAAACAAAAGTAGTTTGAAATGTGAAATTTGTCACTTAAATTCAAAGAAAAATCTCTATAATGGGAACACAGTGTAATGTATCCTTCCATGCGCAATATGATTGTGAAAATATGAATTCCTAATTAGAGCAACGGATTGTGAATCAAGAATGATACAACTTAATTAGTTAACCTACATAGTTGGTTGTAATAACTTGAAGATTAAAAGAGTGTATTTTTAGTATCAAACAATTCTATGAAATGAACTTGGGATAAGTTTTCTATTGATTTAGTAACCTTCCTTTTTATTCCTGTGAATTTTTCTCCTTGTAACAAGAGTATTTTTCCAAACCAAGTAAACACATCTCTTTCAAACAAATCCTTAAGTAAAATATTAGAAGATGCATGTGTGTATATATGTTCCTAATCACAATCATGCTATATAAAGTTATTTCCATAAGAGAAACGAGAAAATTCTAAAGGAACCACTATAGGTGAAATGTTAAACAAAAACATGCAACCTAGTTATAAAGGAACAAAGGGTCCCATGTTATGTGTTCTTTAGACAATTTCAGTCCGTTATGATATTTATGTTTACATCATTTGTAATTATTGTATGATTAATACAATAAGTTAGTAATATTATTTGTTAGATGGTTAAGTCATATATATATATTGTTATAACAATATATATTACGAATAGTTAGAGGTTGGAAATATTGTTTGGGTGAGTTATATCAGGAGATATGATCTCCGTAAATATAGGAATGTATTTCCTATATTATTGTATATTTTTACGGAATCAAACATTGAAGTATTATTTCTATGTAAATTTGCTACCATACCAACATTTGGTATCAGAGTGATGGCTACCTGAGTTTGTGAGGGGCTGATCGCTTCTTGTTTATGGTCAGCCGTATTATGAGAGATTCATTTTATTATTAGTTTTTGTGGTAATAGTTTATAGGTAGTTTATTGCAGACTTGTACGTGTCATCCTGCATAGAGGAAAGTGGATGAGAGAAGTGTGTATGCGGCCTGATCCAGTGTATCTATTCTACCAGAAATTGAATCTTTGTGCTCACATGTGTAGGATTCATTTTCCAATGTTTTGAGTTAGATTTGACCACCTTCTTCAAAGGAGCTACAAATCTTCCAATCAATTGCATAGACCAATATTTTTCTTAGCATCACCGCAAAAATCTCACCAAAAGCTCGAGTCAACATTCGAATTTGCATAATCTTGCATCGATTTATATCTTAATCTTCTTGCCTCTTATTGGACTACAAGTTATATGATGTTGTACTTGTGTAGGGGTGGTGTTTTGGCTCTACCTAGTAGATTGTTGTTGTCATGTTTTTTTATCTTCATTGTTGTATTTGTGCTTCAAGCCTTTTTGTTCCTAGGTAGGATCCCCGTAAAAAAACCTTTATCCTCAATATAATAATAATAATAATAATAATAATTTATTACAAATGTATGTACTCACCCATGTGGTACTAACACCATTGATTCATAATATCCCCCTTAGTGCAAATATGGGGAAACAATATATTTTATTACAACATTCCACCTCTTGCTTACTCATGATTTGGATGGTTTTTTTAGGTGAACCAACAACCTCAAAGATAGTGTTGTCACTAATCCCAAGAATGTGGAAATTTTTATTTTTGTTGAGTTTTATGGTTAAGTGACCATTTTTCTTAGTTGTGTTTACCTTATTGGTTAAAAAATGCAAACATTTCTAATAATTATCTAATTTTCAATCGATTTGAGCTTTATTCAGTCAATACGGACCTAGAGGAATAAGAGGAACAATTCTCCATTCCTCTTGTTCCCATTTTTTGATTTGACCATAGTACATTGTTTTTAGTATTGTTAAGCTTTTTGTTGGTTTTGTGGAACTTGTTCCTTTGCTCCTTTGTTCTCCGACTCCCCACATCCTTGCATTTCCACAAACATCCCTTTACGTTGGTGTTTTTGAAGATTTTGAGAACTCTTGGAACAATTATATCCTCCCTTTTTCCCCACATGACCCTTTTATCTGCAAGCCTTTATATCTTCTTCTTTGTAGAGCTTTTTAGAACAAGGGAATAGTTCCCTATTATTAGTGTCAGTTCCTTGCGGTTGGTATTCTTCGCAACACTCTCCTTGTCCTTCTTTTGATAATTTCAAGTGTTCATGGAACAATAGAACTCATTTTTATGTGCCCTTATTTTCACGCATCCATGACATCTCCATATTAAAGGGTGTTCCTTGAGTTTCGCCAATCCCGTTATGCCGCTTTAAAAGGAAAGGGATGATATTTTTTCCCATGGAGATTACTTTATCCACACAACACAAAAGTATTTTTCCCTAAATATATTTTTTTCGAGCCAAACATTATATAAAGCCCCATACTTATCCATTTTAAATCATTTGTGAATCGAGCTCTCAATTTGCTTTGTCCATTCCGTACTCCTGCAATCAAGAAGGTATTTTACTCGTACTTGGTAATTTTCACCCAAATTCACAAATTCAAGTTGCATTGGGACCATTGTGAAGGTGTCGTTTTTGCCATATAAGAGGTGAGTGGTTTTACCCTTTATAGCCTAGTTTGATAATTATTTGCATTCCAAGCCCCATGCCTTTAAATACCTCTTGTAACTCACTTTTAGCCTCCATTTTCTCTCATTTCTACCTAAATCTTCCATAAAGAAGTTTCAATATGCGGGAATACGAATACATTTCATCTTTAGATAGCTCCATGATTGACATAGGAGATAATGATGTCAGAAACATGAATCTAAATGAATTTTGGGCCCACATTTTAGAAGATAGTCTCATTGTAATTGCCCAGTCTATAAAAAATAGTGGAATTTCTTATGTTGTTGGCTTCCCCACCTCATTGTAATGCACTAACATAGTTCTAGCTTATGCCTCAAATTTTGACTCAACAAAGGAACTAAAGGACCCCCAAGGGAAAATCATTTCCAAACTAGATGCCTATTACATTAATGTGGCCTTGGGAATCCCAAAATTTGAAGATTCCAAAATCATGACAAAGGATGAAGCCCGAGTATTTTTGATCAAAATTAAAATAACTATAAAACTATGATTGCTAAATATTGGCTCAAGACTAAAAGGAAAGGGTCTTCCAAGTTTCCCAAAATCCTTTACAAAAGTGATTTTAAAGAACTTTCAGATATTATCAATGCATTACTTGCAACAATAATGGGTATGCCATCCACCAATGAGTTCCAATACTGGATGTGTGTGTATATCAATGTGATATGTGAAGATAAACAAAGGTTGGGGAGAAATTATTTGTGAAAAGTTGACTCACTAATTTGTCATTTTACATACGCGTAAAAATTCCACATGACCTCATACATGATGTACACTATAACAACATACGTAGTATGTGTAGTATTATTAGGCCAAGAAGACAAGCATATTCCACGAATGTATGAGTTCTACACTCAAATCACCTATGAAAATAAAAAACTCATCATAGGAGAGTAAGTGATGCCTTCACAATGTTAATGGCTAGAATAATAGAAGGTAATGTGACTGAAAGGGTTTCTTCGAGGGAGGGTAACTAATTTCTATATATGTCAACCTCTTCATTCAATTTAGAAAATTCTCATACATTCGGGTAGCTGGATTTGAGGGAGTACCAAACAAGCTTCCAATATACCGCAATGACAAACTGATCCTTGTTTAACTCTCTAGATAGTTAGATATACTTCACATAACCTACAAGGACAAAAGGATCTCAAGCATCCAATTCCTATCTCCCTAGTAGGGAATTACACTTATAGGTCTTCACTTGATGCCCAAAATGTTGAGATGACCATTTTAGAATTCAAGTTCCATACTTACCAAAAGATGTTTTCCTTTGATAGTAAAAGTTTAATTTTAAAGAATCTAAGAATGACCTACTATCATGCGCCAACATTTGAAGACTACCGGAAGATTGTGCTAAAGAGTGTGAGGTAAGGAAGAGATTATTTGGTAGATTATCATTGTAAAAAATCAGGGATATCAATGTGTACAAGGTTCTTGAAGGAATGGAAGATGATTACTCTAACTTGTATACCATGGAATACAAGAGGTCCTGCTCAAAGTGCACTCCTCTACCATTAATCGATTGGTCACAAAATGAGAGGGAAAATCTTGATGAATTAAACTATCCAATGCCTCGAGAACTAGGAATTGGTATAATAAGAATTTAAAAGAGTTCAAAGAATAAATGCAAACATCTTATTTTCAAGATGCTTACACCTCACAAAAGGAGGTTCCAACTCAAATAACTCCTTTCTCCTCACCCTTGCACTTAGAACTAAGGTATGCATGAAGATACACAAATTAAATGAGGTTGAGAAGGAGGAAGAAACATGAGTAAAGGGTTGAACAAGGAAAGATTCAAGAATTAACTGATGAAGCTGATCCTACCCCCGAACAAGTGCCACAAGATATATGAAGAAAGAAAAAATAGAAATTTGAGAACAACAAGATGATGAAGAAGAAGAGAGTAGAAATCATTGAACTAGGTAGAGGTAAAATAGATGTCTCTAGGCCTAAATTGGAGGTTAGAAGGCCACCTTCTTATTTTATTGTGACTTCCACTCTTGAATTCCCTACTTCTCAACTTATCGGTCCTCATAATGTCCTTGCATTTCCTCCTCCTCCAAATCCTTCTTCTAGTGATTCCTTCACATGGGTCCAACCCATGATTGACAACAAGAAAAGGAAAGCTCCATCTTAAATTGAAGTTCTAGGGTTTGATGCAATGGCTGCTCTTCTTGGTACAACTCCTCCTCCTAAGAAAGCCAAGACAACTTCTTATCTAGTTTTAGATTCTAAAGGACAACAATTTTTAGAAATTTCTAAACCAAAAGAAGACAAGAGTGAAAAAGAAATATCTATTTTAGACTTGGAGCTCACTAGAATTCCACTTGGAGAATCAACTCAAAGATGAGGTGCACAATATCGAAATATTGTCTCCAAAGTCATTAATAGGGTGGAAAAAGGAAGGAAAACTCAAGAAAAATTGAGGATTAGGTATAAGTTATTTAAAATATTTTCAAATCCTTGTTCTTATCGAAAAAGACCCCCTTGATCCCAATCCCTCTCTTCACTTCCACCCATTACTTCCATTCTTTGGAATGATGTCAAAAATATTAGAGAAATTCATAAGCATATAACATTCACCAAAGCTTGTGAGGCATGGGTGGAGGGAATTCTAGTTTCGGTTTGAAATTTATTGATGAAGAATACATGTTGTATGATAATAATATCTCCTTAGCCCAAGATAAAATCAACTCAACAATAATCACCATTGATAAGGATATCAAGCTTTGGAAGATTGTATTCAAGATCTCCAAATCATGAACACAATTGATGAAAATATTCTCCTATCTCACAATATTTTTAATGATTCAAAGAGCAACCTATCCAAGAATTAGACATATAATGTGGAATGGAGAACTAAGGTTCTAGAGGAAGTTACAATTGAACCAATATCCATGGTATAGAAAGGTGAATCACTAAAGGCTGAGATCTTCAATCATTTACAAGCCCTCCGCTGCCAATTCTACAAGGACAATAATGCATAGAGGAATTGAGTTGATCGATTAAAGAAAAATTCAAACCATTGATCAAGGAGTAGTTATTCAAAGAAGACTCGGCTCACAAGGAAAAGATGGAGGAACTCTAAGAATTTCACAATGTCCTAGAGAGGCAACAAAGGGACTTATGTAGAATGGTGGGATTGCAAAGGATATGGAGTACTCTCTTGGAAGCTGGTTGGTGCTCTTGCAAACACCATAGTCCCTAAGTGCATGGAGATTTCAAATTTTGTGAGTAAATTCATAATGCAAGTGCTCAAAATAAAGTTCCCAACCTCGATGTTCCTATTGCCCTTTTCTCTTCGTGCTCATAGTGTTTCCTAATTGTCTTATTTTTGAGTTGGCTTTATTATTCTAACAATAAAATTGTAAAATAAAGCTAGTTTATGTAATCAATTAATTAAGTGTTTAAAACTTAATTAAATATAATTAGCTAGAAAGGTAGTTACATCCTCCCCTCATCCTATATAAGGCTTCATTTTCACTTGTAAAAGGGTTGGATATTGGTGTATTTGGATGTAATATACATATTTTTGATCAATACGTAAGAAGACCTTCCCTTTCTAATCCGAGTTCTTTTTATTTCTCTATCTTGCAATTTAACTAATGTGATAGTTTGTTATATATGAAATCTAAAACTTTGTATTCAAATCCATGAAGTGAAATGTGTTGAAATTTGTTTCAATTTTCATTCTACGTATTATGGGGTTTTCATTTATACAAACACATGTGTTCTTGAGTTCTATTTGCATGCATAAGTAGGATAAAAATATGCAATATCTTTATTTGAAATAGCTACTTCTTCCTTCTATCTTTTGTAGTCAGTTTGTAATCTTGGGGAACCAAGGGGGATTCTTTTATCTTTGATCGCTTATTTCAAATCGTGTTTCCTTAACTAACTTGTCCTATACTATTGTAATTCCTCCATGTGTTTTCCTAGTTTCTCTTCTGTATTGAAAATAATGATTCAAATGCCATGGTCACCAATATCCTCATCTGAAATTTATTAGTTTGTATATTTGTACATACTTAGGATTTTGGATTTTGAATAAGGGAACCTCCCCATTAAAGAGGAGGGACTGTTGTCCCCTTTAGAACTGTTGATTTTTCTTAGCAACAAATTTTCTAACCAACATATGGTTTTACAAGTGGTTTACCAACAATCAATTAGGATGGTTTTGTAAGTGGGTAGAAAAACCGAAAAAACAAGAAGGTTTTACAAGACAACCAACAAACCTAGATGGTTTTATCAATACAATCAACAACCTAAATATCATGATGCTACAACACTTTATCAATTTTCATCACTATCTTACATTAGGGGAAAATAAGAGAATCACTTACATATTACATCAAATGAATAAGAATGCATCAAGTGTTATAATTTTATACGCACCAAAATGGAAAGAAAACACATAACTTAAAATATACCATAACATCATTATGCGGACCCATCGCTTGTGGCTAGATAAAGAATGTTAATTTTTCTTCTTCCTCCAATTCCTTCATCCTCTAAGTATTGATGCTACTAACTTAATAGAATGTGAACATGAGGCTTAGTTTGAAATGCCCCCACAATTTGGACCGAAACTGGCCAGATGGGGATAATTTTAGCGAATATTCGTAATATGGCGAAAAATTTCATTTTAGGAAAATTTGAAAAGGCGAATTATTCGGAGTGGGTCGGTGTCCTGTTCACCTAAAATATATAGTATATTTTTTTTGGGGGGTCGGCTTCGCCTTCATTTGAAAACATCTCCTATAAAAACCTAGGTGATTCGCGCGTAGTATACCTCAAGTAGCTTACCAAATTACCAATACTGTGAAATTTGAACTCGCATACCCGAGCACCAGAGATTCATATTAATCATTGCTTTTGTGATTGTTGACGCGTGACAAGAGGCATGACTTGACGGCGCTCTGAAGTTGTCTTGACGCCAGCGGGAGAGATCGACGCGTGCGACGGGAGAGCTGCATCGTCGCGCGCGAAGGTGTTCGACACGCGACCGAGGAAGTGTTGGCGCGCCACGAGGAAGTGTTGATGTGCAACTTGGGCAAAGAAGTGACGCGCGACAGAGGAAGTATTGACGCACAACTTGGGCAGTGTTGACGCGAGTAGTATATTAAGAGAGTGGGCGCCTTGCGACCTCGGGCATAATGGACGCGCGACAAGACCTCGAGGCCGGGACCAGTCATTTACTTGGTTCTTTTCGACGCGGGACTCTTTTCGAGAATAATGGAAGGTGCCACTCAAAGAATACAAATAACCTAAAAGTAAGTAAGAAATCTCGAAATCACTCTTCAAGTATTTTGGAAACTCATGCGGATACGAGATATTGTAAATACCAATCATATAGATGCCACCACGAGAATCGAATCATGGCGTGTGGAAGGAATTATTGAGGTGGACATGCATTCTGCATTAGTATCAAAGTCAAACAAATGAAACCTACGATAATATGCCGAGATCTTGAAGATATTGTTCTGTTGGGTGCAACCAAAGTGCGGCTAGATATCACGATACAAACACTCAACAAAATGGAAGACAAATCAAAATCAAACTCCGGTCCAAGAAAGAGGAAACCAGGTGATTGTGATATTGCTCAAAATTCTACTCAAAAAAGTAAAGCATTAAAAACGAACAAGAATATGTGGACCATTGGCAGGACATACAAGTTTGATTGGGCAGCTAAATTTCTGTTTATTGAACTCCGTACAATCATCTAATTACAAGAAATCCCATTTGAATGTACATGTATAAAATATGTACGTGGAAATTGGGAAAGCAACAAAAAATGCAACTGAAGCTGGACACTATAGAAAAACATTGTGGAAAACAATATTTAACTGTAACAGGGGCGGATGGCCAGAAAATCAAAACACATAGGTGGAAAACTGAAAAAGAATGCATGCATGTTAGATACGCAATGCGGAATATGAGGCGGAAGCGGAAAAAAAAACACGGACATCTGTTGGAAAAGGGAGGAACGATCACATCGCATATTGGTAAGATGAAAGAAACAAATCTACATGCAAAATTTATACAATTCTCTACTCTTTTCAAATACTTAAAAAGGAAGAGCGATTTCAGATTTCCTCGATTTCAAAGTTTTGTATCAATTTAACGGAATCTTTGAATGTACCTCAGTCTCATTGGTCTGAGAGTAGTGGATGGGAAATGGAAAAATGCCTCTCGATGATAGAGAAGGAAGATTTGAAAGAGAATGTAAAAAAAGAAAAATTTATCTCTCTTTCAATTGATGAAGTGACAGTAGTCGACAACACCGCATGGGTATGTATCCACATCTATACTTTAGAAAATCATATAAGGACACCTCATCTGTTGGGTGTTATGAAAATGGTTGAAAACTGCAATGCCGAAAACCTATATAAAATAGTTGTTTCTCATTTGAAAGATGTTGCTGGTATGACTGATTATGAAATTGCTACGAAGTTGGTATGCGTTGGAGCAGATGGTGCATCTATCATGCAGGGTCACCGAACAGGGCTCTGTGTTATATTACAAACAACAGTGGCCCCATATATGCTACCAATTCACTGTATGGCTCACATAATGAATTTAGCGTATAAAATGGTAAGCAACCACGAAAATGTTGCTAAATTAGAAGACCTTATAAGAGAACTTCATGCCTATATGTCAAGCAGCCCAAAGCGTTTTCTCGAGTTCCAAAAATTTGCAATTGGAATTACAGATGGCAAAAAACTTCTGAAGGATGTGGAGACTAGATGGATCTCTTTGTATGAACCTGCATGCAGAGTTCGTGAGGAGTATCCTTCATTGGTTGGTTTCATGCACAAATACCGTCATGAAGTTGATAGGGCGAGGACTTGTTGTTCCGTTTAACTGATTTGGAGACATTGCTTACATTGGTTGGTATTCTTCCAATGTTAAAGGAGATCAATACACTGATGAAGCATGCACAGGGCAGATTAATCTATATTGTGGATTTTATACGGATGAGGAAAATGGTATGTCAAAGTCTTGATATATTGTACTGTTCCAATGATAGTTTTGATGCACCTGTTTTTGAAAATTGGAGAGATTTATTAGATCTTAAAAATCCTAACACCTTTTTGAGATTTAATATCCACGATCACCTCTGCATCACTGTTAATGGGAGGGAAATACATGTGCACATTTTGCAAAAACATCAAGCTATTACAGGATCGAACGAGAAGATGTTCCCGTGACACGTAATTTGTTTGAGTCTATTATAGTTGAAACAAGAATAAAGCTTAAAAAAATTTCAGAAACCTTGTCATCAGAAATTAGGGAACGTTTCTGTAAAGATAAAATTCTGGAAGCCATGGGTGTGATGAATCCTAATTTTTGGAATACTCAAGGTGGTAGTGTGGACTTTGTCGATGAAGCATTTCCATAAATCAATGGGTACAATAATGGAACAATTTACAAAGACGTCAGAGCTCAAGGGTGTGGAAATCAAAGGTATACTGAATGCCGATTTATTAAAGTCTCAGTCAACAAATTTTGCAACAACAATGAGGAACCAATATAAGAATTTAGATCAACCTTCTGAAAGTGGAGCTATTACAAGGCTGTGGCGAGGAATCTATCAAAGTTCTATTTTACAAGAAGATATCAGTGAATACTTCAGATTATATGAGTTATGCCAAACAATGATTTTGGGGTCTGTGGAGGATGAAAGGGTTTTGAGTGCATTGTCATTTATAAAATCAAAAGCGAGAAACGAGTTGGATAAAAATACTGAAAGCTTTTACATGAGGTGTTATGTTTCTCGATACTCCATCGAAACCTTTCCGTTCGACAGAGCAATTGCGCAAGACTTTGGAATTCCTCTTTGCGAAAGAAGAGGTGTGAATAATATAGCTACAAGTACAAATATTCCCAACCTTGAGAGTGTAATTGGCTCTTCGTCACATTTACGAGAAGACAACATCGACTTTGATGAAGCTATTGATAATGGATTGTTTCAACTTTAAACAGGTATCTTCTTTATCTATCTTTTATCTTTATCATTAAAGATGTTACAGTCTCATATACTAAAAATGTCGCAATTCACCCATCTATCTACTAATACATTTCTTGTGTTGGGTTTTTTAAAACACGAGATCTAGCTCGTTACCCAAAGTGGCAATGATGATTTCAACTTTAAGGAGGTATCTTTTTCCCCTTAATCTTATTGTCCATTCTACTATTACTATTCATTTATTCAGCTCTAACTTATCATTAAAGATGTTACGGGTGTATGTATTTACATTTAGTTAAATACAATATTTTTACTTTTGAAAATGTGGGTTGACATCCGTCAGGAAGTGTCACTTCTGGACTCGACAATGTCGAGAAACTCACCCACTTATCTACTAATCCATTTTTGTGTTGAATTTTTTTAAGACAAAGATCTAGCACATTACGGTGATGATTTTAATTTTAAATAGGTATCTTCTTCAACATAATTTTATTTTTTTGTTACTATTCATTTTTTCAGCTACGGTTATCATTAAAGATGTTACAGTGTATGTATTTACATTTAGTTAAATACAACATTTTTACTTTTTGAAAACGTGGGTTGACATCCGTCCGAGGAAGCAGTTACTTCTTGGGACTGACAATGTCAGGCAACTCACCCATCTATCTACTAATCCATTTTTTGTGTTGAATTTTTTTAAGACAAAGATCTAGCACATTACCGGTGATGATTTCAATTTTAAATAGGTATCTTCTTCAACATAATCTTATCGATTGTTACTTTACATTTTTTCAGCTCTTGTTATCATTAAAGACATTACAAGTCTAATTCTATATATTTACATTTATTTAAAGATATTGTTGGTCTATATATTTAAAGATGTTCTTTGGCAAGTCTAATTCTATATATCATTAATTATCAATTATCATCATTCATCATCTACGTCCACATCTGATTCATGACAACTCAAGTAAACAAGAAACATACATATAATTCATGATAATCACCATCTAATGCAATTAAAATTAAAGATTGTATATAAATCCATATAATTAAATTCAAAAACCATAGTACATACTCAATTGTAGAAGTTTTCAAATTCAATATTTAAAGTTTCCTCAATAATAAAAGTTTCTAGTTTTCAAAACCCTCTCTTTCTTTATCCAATTCTACTCTGCACTCTTCCCCAACGGCTTCTTCCACTGTGGCTGTACCTCCTTCCCCAAAACAAGAAATCTCCATGCGACAGCAAATTTGGATCAGCTGCAGCGTTCAAACTATCCCGTTGCCAATAATGTTCATAACGACTAATAATCTCATTGATAAGAACCTTAGCCCTTCTCTCCCATTCTATAAGTTGAATCTATCTTTTTTGTGCTTGTCTAGTTGTATGAAATACTCCTTGCCCTCTTTAGAAGTACTTGTGCCAAAACCCTGTATGGTCCAAGCAACAAGTGATACCTAATCAGCAAGTGAACAAAACCAGAACTTGAAAACATATAAAGAGAAAACAAACTAGCATTACTTTGTAGTACTATATGGTCTCACCAGGCTTATCGATCCACTCAATGATTCTCTCCAAGCTTCATACTCGGGAATTGTGTAAAAAAGATAACACATTTCCATTTTTGTGAGTTGCCTACATCAACATGTGCCAAAATTAGACATGGAGATAAATAACATCTAGAGGCTTAAAAAACAAATATAAAGAGTCTCAAATACACTCAAACAAAATATACAGGGAATACTTGATTCACTGTGTGATAGGAGTGATAAATTCCACAACAAATGAAGGAATTTTAAGCGGTGATGGCCGGCATGGTGTTTGAAATTGATCAAAGCAATCCTTTGATGTGGGATCCATCATGGTCCTTTAAGAGACAAAGGATAAGTCAAAGGATCTCACTAGAAAGGATGTGTCGAATTAAGCGAAAACTAAACAACGCTATACAAAGATCATGTGCACCTGTGCATCATTAACATCGATGGCCATATCTTAAAGATTTAATGATGTCATATATTTTATCTTCCTCAGACCAAGGATTTTTTTATATTTACTATCTCTTTATTCTCCATTTGTTGGTGAGTGGTAGCTTCACCCCGACATTGAGCGAACTTACCTCTCCGAGAGGAAACACGCCATAATAATATTGACCAACAATAGATATTCACCACTTTTTTTGATAGAATAAAGATAACTAAAATAACAAAAATTAAATTGGAAAGTGATGTCGAAACATGTCACAATACTACCAAATTCGAAGTATTCACATTTCCCTGATTCAAGGCACAAACACTTACAAAGAAGAGCATTTGAGTCACCCTCTCGTTAATATTAAAGTACATTGATCGAAATTCTTCCCCTTGATTGATTTGTATCATCAAGTTTGGGAACATCAATTAATTTCCCCTTCTTGGTTCCATCGAGTTTTCTTAATTTTTTTTTGTTTAAACTTTTCCACTTTGCACTCATCGTGTCAATCAAAGTTCAAAGCTCATCACCAAATTACATGTACTCGTAAATGTTACATATTAGACACCACGCCTTTTATTTATTGACATGGGTTGCAAATGCGAAAAAGTGAAAATTACTATAAATTTATAATGACGATTGTATTAGAATAAAAATATGAATTAAAAGGAATTATACTAACAATCAACATGGAAACCGAACGTTGATTCAAGAAAATTCTTTTCTTCCACGAGTGTTGCCTTGGTTGTAACAATTGGTAAATTTTTGAATGAAAGGCCCATAAACCGATGGATGTCATTTGCTTCGATACTAAATTGAAAAATTTAGCCATCATTCAGAGTCACATAAAAAATGTCGTCCTCTGAATTGTAGGATGACAGAAAAGTAATTCAAAATATCCGGATCTTTTAAATGGGGCATATTAATAGTATGGATGTGAGTGCATAAGGTATTCCTGTGTAGTTGATCTTGGAAATCGATTGAATTGGATTCTCTTGATTTTTGTTCTTGAACTTGGAGTTGGGAAGCATCGAGACACGCAAAAATCTAGAGTGGAAGGTGAAAAGAAAATGACCGGTTGAAGGGTATTTATAGGCTAAATTGGGCATCAATAAGCTTCACTTGACATGCGACAATAGGAGTGAGTGATGCACGCCAAAAGTAGAAAGTGGCGGCGTCAATAGAATCCCGATGGCCATGCGCGTCACTGGATCAATGTGACGCGCGTCATTAGGTGCCAGCGACGCGCGTCATTAGGTGCGATGGCGTCGCGTCATTAGTTGCGCGATGTGCGCGTCATTAGGAGCCAGTGACACACGTCATTATATGCGGTGGCGGCGTCATTAGCTGCGATGACAGCGCATCATTAGGAGCGATGCGAGTAATTGGGTGCGATGGCGCGCGTCATTAGCGGGAGTGTCACGCGCGTGGTCAAGAACATTGGCGTTCGCATTGATGCACGCCGGTCAAGACCATTGACGTTCCATTGAGAAAGCTTTGAGAGACTACCAAATAATTGATTTCTTATCCAAATTTCAATGGAATTCAAGTTTTCACCTCTTTTTCTCTAGAGGAAATTCCTTCATGTTTGTAATGCACACCAATTGAGATGAAGCCTTCAAATTTATCAACAGTGTTTGGTGTGTACTTGATAAGTTCAAAAAAAACTTCATGATATATCTTAAGACCGAGTTTGAGATGAGGTACCATTAAGGCACCTTTGTTGACAAAATTTACACAATGTTACCTTTTAAGATGATCCAACCTTGCGGAGAGAACTTTATGTTGAGTCATTAAAAAAATTTCAATATTTGAGACACTTGATTTTATCAATTGTTTCTTGAAGATCATGATTAATCAATTCAAGGCATAGAAATGGGGGAGCTCAGTGAAAAATTGTCTTCAAACATACACTTCAACATTGTATCTTCAGCAAAGGAAACAAAACAAGGTGGTAGCAGGAATTTTATACTTTGATACTCCTTACGAATGGTCAACCAACTATTTCATCACCAACAATAATAATTAAAGAAAGTAAAAACAATTTTCCGTTACACAACAATTTTGATCACTTTACCCTTATTGTATCTTTCAAACCTCATTCTTGTAACTAACATGATATGTAAACAACCTTATTGAGCTATGATCATATGCACCACATTAAAATTTTGAAAAAAGAGACATATTTTAATTCAACCACTCCAAGAAGCAGTCCTGAAGAGAGAATCTCAAGATGTGAATCCTATACAAGGTGGTAGTCTGCATTTCTAAGCGATCGAGTTTTATAAAAACTTGAATAAGTTTAAATACTCATTTCAAAATCTAATTAAATTTGGCATGAAGCACTAAAAGACACTCCTATACACATTTCATGTTTTGGTTAACCATGGGTTTTCCTAAAGATGTTACAGGGCTATATACTAAAAATGTCAGGCAATTCACCCATCTATCTACTAATCCATTACTCGTGTTGGGTTTTTTTAAACACAGATCTAGCTCACTACAAAGTGGCGATGATTTCAACTTTAAGCACGTATCTTTTTCCCCTAATCTTATTATTTATTCTTATTCATTTTTTCAGCTCTCAGGTTTTGATTAAAGATGTTACAGGATCTATATACAAAAAGTCAAGCAATTCACTCATCTATCTACTAATCCATTTCTCGTGTTGGGTTTTTTGAAACACAGATATAGCTCATTACCAAAGTGGCATTGATGATTTCAACTTTAAGAGGAATCTTTTCCCCTTAATCTTATTGTTTATTCTGATATTTTATTTTTTGAAAACGTGGGTTGACATCCGTTCGAGGAAGTCACATTTCTTCTCGGACTAACAATGTCAGGCAACTCACCCATCTATCTACTAATCCATTTTTTGTGTTGAATTTTATTAAGACAAAGATCTAGCACATTACAGGGGATGATTTCAATTTTAAATAGGTATCTTCTTCAACATCATCTTATTGTTTGTTACTTTACATTTTTTCAGCTCTAGTTATCATTTATTTAAAGATATTGTTGGTCTATATTTTAAAGATGTTGCTTGCCACTTCTCGGAGATCGACAATGTCAAACAAACTCACCCCTCTATCTACAATGTCGGGAAAAACAAAGATCTAGCACATTACCCTTGATGATTTCTTGACAAAGAATCTAATACGCGAGAGGTAAAATAAACCCTATGATATTTGCGTAATTATGTTTAATTTCTTACCAAATGATGATTATTTCTTGATTTCTTAGAATTATATTTAATTTATTTTTATATGTGGAAAATCCTT